>VMDO01005843.1:0-107193 GCA_007922755.1 Pedetes capensis | reverse complement strand
TGTACAGATTTCTCATGAGCACAATTAGGTGTTCTGGTATTCCCATTTTCCAAAGTGTTATCCATAATTTGTTATGATCCACACAATCAAATGCTTTTGCATAGTCAATAAAACATAGATAGACATCTTTTTGATATTCTCTGCTTTCAGCTAATATCCACCTGACATCAGCAATGATGTCCCTAGTTCCCCGCCCTCTCCTGAATCCCGCTTGATTTTCCAGTAATTCCCTGTCTATATACTGCTGCAGTCGCTTCTGAATGATCTTTAGTAGAATGTTGCTGGTGTGTGATATTAATGATATTGTCCGATAGTTTGCACATTCAGTTGGGTCCCCTTTTTGGGAATAGGCACGAATATGGATCTCTTCCAGTCAGTTGGCCAAGTAGCTGTTTTCCAAATCTGTTGGCATAAACATGTTAACACCTCCAGTGCTGCATCTGTTTGTTGAAACATCTCTATTAGTATCCCATCAATTCCTGGAGCCTTGTGTTTTGCCAGTTCTTTCAAGACGGCTACCACTTCATCCTTCAACACCATTGGTTCCTCTTCATATGCAACCTGTTGGAATGGTTGGTCATCTACCAATTCTTTCTTGTATAATGACTCTGTGTATTCCTCCCATCTTCTTTTGATGTTTCCTGCATCATTTAATATTTTCCCTGTAGAATCTTTCACTACTGCCACTCGAGGCTTGAATTTTTTCTTCACTTCCTTAAACTTGAGAAACACAGAGCGTATTCTTCCCTTTTGGTTTTCTGCCTCCAGCTCCTTGCACATGTCATTATAATATTTGTTTTTGTCTTCTCGAGCTGCCTTCTGAAATCTTCTGTTTAGTTCCTTAACTTTCTCATGTCTTCCTTTTGCTTTAGCTGCTTGACGTTCAAGGGCAAGGTCCAGTGTCTCTTTTGACATGTAATTTGGTCTTTTCTTTTTTTCTTGTCTTTTTAAGAACTTTTTGCTTCCTTCTTGAATGATATCTTTGATGTCATGCCACAATTCTTCTGGTCTCCTGTCATTTGTGTCTAATGCATTAAACCTATTTTTGAGGTGGTCTCTGAACTCGGGTGGGATATACGCAAGGTCATATGGTGGCTCTCGTATACTTGTTCTAATTTTCTTCAGCTTCAGTTTGAACTTGCATATGAGAAGTTGGTGGTCTGATCCACAATCAGCACCTGGTCTTGTTTTGACATTTTGTACAGAGCTTTTCCATCGTCTCTTTGCACATATGTAGTCAATTTGATTCCTGTATGTTCCGTCTGGTGAAGTCCATCTGTATAGTCTCTGTTTATGATGTTGAAAAAAAGTATTTGCAATGAAAAGTTCATTGGTCTGACAAAATTCTATCATGTGATCTCCAGCTTTGTTTCTGTCACCAAGACCATATTTTCCAACTACTGAGTCTTCTTCTTTGTTTCCAACCTTTGCATTCCAGTCACCAGTGATTATCAGTATGTCTTGATTGCATGTTTGATCCATTTCAGATTGCAGAAGCTGATAAAAGTCTTCCCTTTCTTCATTTGTGGCCTTAGTGGTCGGTGCATAAATTTGAATAATAGTCATATTAACTGGCCTTCCTTGTAGGCGTATTGATATTATTCTATCACTGGAAGATAATTTCATTAATAATACAAATACACTCAGTAATTGTTGTAAGTAACTTGCAGTTATTTAAAATGTATTGATAATGGCTTCTCTCCTTTTTCAAAAATCAGACACAATCTATTAATTCTATGTCCTGTCTTCACTAAGCTGTCTATGTTTGTTCTGAGAATTCATCACATAGCTATATCTTCAGCTGGTATATTACTGGAGATACTAAAATATTTAAAGAAAAAAATAGCTTAATAAAAAAACTGATTAATAAGTTTGATGTATGTATATTTTGTGTGTGTGTTTATGTATGTGTATAAAGTGGGACATGATAATATTCAAAATTTATTCCTGCTGCATTTGAAAACACATTTTCTCTTCTTTATATGGTTCATTCATTTTATAATCTAAAGAATATTTTAACTATTTCCTGTTTCCTCATTATTATCATTGTGAGGATATCAAACTGAGTAAGATGTGCCCTGTTTCGTAGGGCTCAGGTACATTTTTGTTATTTAGAATAAGGTAACAAAGTAAAGATTACTTGTACTATGTGTTTGGGTTTAAAAATATGTAAACTATACAAATTATAAAATTATTTGGAACTGTAGGCTTGTAAAAGATCAAAAAAATTTTCTTCAAAACAAGGTACAGTTTTGTCTTGCATTCATCTCTATATGCTGTCTCCACACCAAGACAAAAGCTGGTCCTTGTGGAATGTTCCAGGGTCCTGGATGAGTACATTTCCAAAAGGAGTAGCCCTGTTATCTGCTAGGATTTAATTATTTTTTCTCTATTAAACAAAAGTTGTGGTGAGTCTCCTATGCAAAACCCACTTTTTCCCTCTTTCACAAATGTTAGATTGTATCAAATTTTATTTCAGATTAAATTATCTTTATGCAAATGCTCTTGAATAACTTTAACATTGCATAAGAGATTGATTATGAATGTAGGTATTTCATTAACAGACTCAATAACTAAAAGACTAAAAATGATTAGTAATTAATACTCTTTTTTGTGAATATAAAAACAAAAGCTAGTAGAAATTAGATTAACAAATATTTGGGTAATTGTGACTTATCCAAAATTGCTTTCAAATGATATACATTGAATTTCCCATTGTTGAAATTCATATATAAACTCAGAAAGCCTAACTAGGGGAGTAGAAATCATCATAAATTAATTAGGAGGAGAAGAAATTGTCACTTCCAAAATAATGAAGAATCAAGGATAGATTTCAATATGAAAATCAAACATACAAATAAAGTAACCACAAATCTAAAATACAGAAACACGTGTGAGATTTCAGCGAGTGTTACAAACTGAAAGAAGTAAAAAAAAAATTATGAACTTAGCATACCCTTAGATGACTATCTTATAGGTTATGACTTGGGTTTCTTCTGTTTTCCAGAAAAAAGCAAGTCATAAGTGAGTTTTTCCAACTAAGTGGCAAAAACCAGGATCTATGTCTCCTGGGTCGCTTATACCCACCAACATGCCACAGACAAATTTATGAATTTACTTGGTATACTGATAGTTTGAGAATGACAACCAATTTACAACCATTTATAAGATGGGGGCATTCTTTGGCAGGGGTAAGGGGTATGACTTTCTTTAGAGGAGTAAGGTCCTTCCCATAGCTGTTCAGTGTTATAGTGCATTATGGCCAAACTATGACATATTTCTCCTGTCTGAGTCAGAACAAACTTAATGAGAAATAAGCTCAAAAGTCACACAGTGATCAAACTACTGAAATTTCATTAAAATTGGATTAGAGCATTCCCTTATTCCCAAGAACAAAACTGTGCCTCCTTTTCTTCCTCCTCCCCATTTCCCACTATACACTCAGTGACAGCAAAGTCATTGGTCAACCAGTGACATGAGTACAGCATTGTACATGGTCATGCTGCCTACAACTGACCAAATAATGTTCAGTCTTTTGCTATCACACCAATTAGAAAAATTCCATTTCTTCAAACAAAACAGAAGCTGTTTCTACTTCATCATTCACGGAAGGCTGAGGTCACTAGTGGATGGACAGGAAGAGTGTGGGAAGAAAAGATGGCCATCTTTATAGAGATGGAAAAAAGAAAGACTCCCTAAACAACACAACAGCCATGAGAAACAAAACCTCTTTAATTACATTTATCCATGTTTATTTAGGACTGAGGTTTAGCTCAGTTGGTAGAGTGCTACTCTGCACTCCGAGGACCCAGTTTCAATTCCAAGCACTGTAAAAATGGGAGAAAGACAGGCAATTCACACCGGAAACAATTTTGAAACAATTAGCCATTGAAAACCCCATGTGGGTCACTGTAAGTGTGACCCAACTTCATGGCACCTAACAACAAATGTTTATCTCTACTTTCTCTGAACTTATATATATACACATACACTTTCTGGATTACTCATTCTGACATAAAACCATATTTGGCTTCTTACTCATTAGTAAAGTTTTCATAGATGTGTTTTTCTTTCCTAATAATAGATTATAAATTCCAAAAAGAAGATAGAAGAGTGTAGAAAAACATGTGGGCCTCAGATTTGCAGAGAACTGGGTGCAAATTACAGTTCTGTAACTTTACCACCTGTGCTACTGTAACTAAGTCATTTAACCCTACTCAGGCTGTCTACTGATCTATAGAAAGAGCCTAACTCCAAGGATTATTATAAGACATACACCTGATGTTGGTGTAGGCGCTGTCTAGTAGGGCCCAACTCATAGTGGTCCTATGTATAATAGAATGAAACACTCCCTGACACTGTGCCATGCCCAGCACTATGTCAGTGTTTCTCTACTATCCATAGGGTTTTCAATGGCTGATTGTTTTGAGATTGCTTCAGGAATGGGCTGCCATGTCCTCCCATTTTTGTGGTGCTGGGAGCTGCATTCTACCAATTCTACCAACTCGGGCCACTCTGTGCTCCCTAAGCCCCTGGGTTTGATCCCCAGCACTGCAAAAATGGGAGAAGGATATGGCAGCCCACTCCAGAAGCAATCCCTAATACAATCAGCCATTGAAAACCCTATGAGGGTCACTATGAATTGGATCCAACTCCATGGCACCTAACAACATTGTACATGATAATCTATATAAAATATCTATTGAATAGTGCTTTGGACAGTTTGGCACTCATATTTTTCCCCACAGGAAGAATCTGTTATCTGCTTTGAATTCTGAAAATAGCATGATTTTCTGTACATTGTTAAGAATATCAAGTGACTTAATTTGGGAGAGGGGGCAGACACCTATAATTCCAGCACTCCAGAGGATGAGGCAAGAAGATCACAAGTTCTAGGCCAAACTGGGCTATGTAACAAGACTCTATCTCAAAAATAAAAAAAAAAAAGTCATATGACTTAATGATTACTATGCACCCACTGCCCTATCATGGTATGCCACCACTAAACAGATACTACATTTTTATGTATGATTTTGGACTATTTTTACATTTTAAGTTTGTGTATTCTTGTCTAGTAAATTCAGAATAATCTGTTCTCAAAATTAAATTTACTTCCGTAAAATTATGCAAACACATTTGCAGTTGTTTCTAAAAATAATTGATTATTAAGAAATTATATTTGGTTGGTTATGTTTACTATTCTTTTTAGATTTCATGAATAACCAAGAGAGTTAATTATGCTAAATTTGATATGGAGGTGGAGGGAGCAATATGCAGGAAGTGAGCTCATAACTAAACTAATTGTGAATTGAATGTGTTCATTCAGAAATAGAAAGATCAGATGGAGGGTAATTTTAATGTCCCACATAAACAATTCAATTAGTATATTCTCATCAGTATGTGTCATGTTTTTTGTGGGCAAAGAGACTCTCAATGGAAATGTGATTATTGCACTGTTTTTTCAAAATACACTGTGATAATGGCAGAGGTGTCACAAATAGAACTGGATGCTATTATTTTTTATGTTTTTTGTAATAAATTCTATGGAACAAGATTCATTGAACAAAAATGCAGCAATTAATCATCTGTGAATGACATAGTCATTTTTGTCTTTAGTACAAGACAATTTATTAGAAATTGTTTTAAATAAACAGAAACATTCAGTTATTAGTAGATTTATACATTAAATTTCAATTTAGCTTTTTAAAATGTAGTTTTACTTTCTTAACTATTATAAAGATAACTGTCATTTACATATATCAAGCATTTTCATTAATTCTTAGATCTGTTTCTTTGAAAATCCAGTAATACATTACCATAATGGAATTTCACAGCTAAAGTTGGTGGATATAAAGTAAGTGTTTCTCAAATGAGGTTGTTAAATATAATATGGTATGCCCTTGTAACATGAGAAGGATTACCACTACTGCACATAACTGTGACTTCCAGCCCACTTGGAATCAATTAGAAAAAAAAAGTATTCCCAATCTGTAAATGCTCTATGTAACATAGAATGAGTAAGTACAGGAGACTCTTTAAGAAATTACAAATATGAGGTGGAAATCAATAGCATTTTTTAAAGTTGCTGTATTTTTTGAGGATGCAGATATATATTATGATAAGTATCTCACAGAATTGTATGAATGACTTTTTTATTATTAAGAAGTAACATAGAAGGTTACTATGTGAGGACCTGTTGCCATCGTGGGATGGCAGTGAGTGAAAACTACTTTCCATTGCTTGAAGCTTTCTCATATATAAGCACCATTATGTTTAGGTCTATTCACTACTACCTTTAGAGTGACCACCCCAAATAAAACATGTTTAAAAATAGTATATTTAGGAGTACGAGAGATATATCTGTTAGAATGCTTTTGATTCAAATAAAAGAACCAATTCCAAATGGCAAAAGTCCAGAGTAGAGAAATTTCAGAAATGGTTAGTATAGTTAAGGATGAAGGATGTTACCAAGGACCTAATTTTTTTTCCATATTGCCAAACTGCTAATATTTGGGGTTTATAATCTCCATATCCCTGTCAGACTATTACTCTCTAAAGAAGATTGCATGAACAAACCATAATATTCTCCAGGCCTTTGAAGGACTAGTAGATAGTCTAATCTTCCACGTCCCCAAAACAAACTTTCCCTGGTCTCTCCATCAGAATTTCACACCATATTGATCAAAACTGCACTATATACTTATTTCTAAAACCCCACTAGAAAGGGAAATGGTGTGACCTTAATTTACTTAAAGCCCACTTCAGAGCAAATGGAGGTCAAGCTACCAGAAACACATGCCTCCATGACACCTTATATGTGTGTGTATATATATAGACATATGTATGTATGTGTGTGCATATATACATATATATATATATAAATCTTACTTAAATACTAGTCAAATTCAGCAAAAATATTTCATGTATGAACTAAAATTTGCATATACAAAAAAGTATGCCATCTCTCAGTTCACACTTTCACTATTTTACATTTTGAACATAAATAAAACCTCCAAACTGTCACTGCTTGGGAGAAAAGAACAACGGGATGGAAAGTCTAGAAGCATCTCATTCTTTCTGTTCCTTTCATTTGGTACCAATCAATCAATTCTCCATAGCAGAGAAATAGGTTCTGTACAAATATTAAAATCATGTCACTGATTTGATTTACCTACATTTTAGCTACGCCAGGCCAATGAAGTAATTTCTTAAACTCAAACACCACAATTAATCTTCCCTCTTTGTCTATTTTGACCATGATGACTGTTTGAAAATCGTTTATTTTGTTTATCATAAATGAAGTATTCATTCAGTAATGGCTTAGGACATCAGGATGGTGGATACAGTCTATTTTAAGGGCAGTCAATCAAAATAGACACTTTTAAGGTCTTAAAAATGGTAACAAAATCAAATAAAGATCGATCTTGTTTTATTATCATCATCTACTAGAATTTTTTAAATGTTGATAATAAAAGTACTCCTTCTAGGAAAAGTATTTTGTCTAATTCATAAATTGCACTGACTACTGTGGAATTTCAATAACATATTTTAAGTTTCAAATTAGCACTTTTTAATACTTATCTTCCAATAAACATTGCACTTTACACAAACAATAAATTCAGAAAACTTTCAGTTAGACAGTCAGTCCCAGGCACCAGACATGCATGTTGTATCCATGCAGCACATTTTCTTGTCAAGAATATTACTTATAATGTAAAAACTTCTTCTTTATGGATGAAAAAATGGTTATGTAAATTATATCATAATATATGATATATATCATTATAAAAATGAAAGCTACTTGAATAATCACTATGGGGAACTGGTATTCACAAGATGGCAAAAATTAACTCTTATCCTGATTTATTACAAGAAATTAATCTAGAAGGAGCAATTATCGTTATTAACATCACACTCTATTCTTCAGAAACTACAGAAGGTTCTAGAATCTTCCTCTTTGAATCTGAAAATCTTCAAAGTACATGAATCCACATTAGGCTCCTAAAGACAAGAAATAAACTAGTGAGCTGGGCGTGGTGGCTCATACCTGTAATCCAAGCAAGTTGGGGGATGGAGGAAAAATATCACAGGTTCAGGGAGAGAGGCAGCCTGCATAATTTAGAGAGAGACATTGTCTCAAGACAAAATATAAAAAATCGGCTGGGGATGCAGCTCAGTGACAGATAACTTGCAAAGTATGTGTGAGGCCCTGGGTTTAACCCCCATGTACTGCAAATTAATTAATAAATTAACTGTGCAGGTAGCCTAAGAATAACCATAATCCATAGTTCAAGGTGTCAGACTCCTTAACTGTGCTATTATATTGGCTGAATTCTAATAGAATTTCCAATTAAATTAAAGGGTGTGAAATTCTTTTAAAAGCTATTTTTCAACATAGCAACAGAAACAAGCGGAGACCCACAGGAAATTTGTCACTACTGTAAACAATCAGCTTCATGTTGCCTTTTCTTGTCCATGGGGAAGGAAACTTAAACCACACTTTTAACCACACCTAACCACACCTAAACATTACTTGACAGGTCCTATCAGCTTTCAAAAGTTATCAGTTTATTTTCATCTTTGTTTTGTGAGACTGGACTTTCAGGCTCATCAAAGTTGGTCTACATGGTTCTAGTGTGGTTTTAGATTACGACCAAATATAATATAGCAAAATAAAGACTAGGATTTTTAAAATAAAGTGGTTAAATTTAAAGTGGTTAAGTTTAAAAAGCATCTTTTAGCAAATTGAGGACAAATGAAAAGTCAATTTGTTTGTTCAACAAAGATTTAGTAAGTATCTACCATGTGCCATCACTGCTCTAAATTTTGCAGTCAATAAAGCTCGTGACCTTATAGGAGATGTCTTAACTTTTAGTAACTAAAACAACAAATTGAAAAGTAAATGAATAAAATATATTGTATATTTGATAATAAGTGTGATGGAAGGACAAAAGCATGACAAATGATTCAGTGTGCACTTATCCTGGCTTGTTCTTTAAACTTTAAGAGATTTTAGAAATATGTTCTCATTTCTGTTTCTTAGAGATGTCATTGTTTTATTGTTAAAATGAAAGAAAAATTAATACATATCTAGTTGACTCCTAGTCTTTCTATTGAAGTAACTGCCCCTTTTAACATGGCTTTGATAAAGCCATGACCAATGGTGACCTCAAATAAATCTGACACAATTGTTTTTACAATACCAGATCAAATCAATGCAGAGAATTTTCTTCCCTAAACATCAGGGTGAATGCACAGAAATGCTTGTTTTCTCTTTTTTTTCCTGTAGAAATGAACATAAGTTTCAATGAAATAGTTAAAGAATTCAATATATCCAGTTTTAATCTTAGTCAAGATGTTTATAATCTTACTAAGTATTCTGAGATGGGAACTACAGAAAATCCATTAGGTCACTCTTTTGAATTTTAGATAATGTATCCTGTGGTTTATAAGTGTTTATTTTATAATTAAATTATGTAATCTTTGAACTTGATGTATAAAAAATGAGTTAAATTTTTAGGAAATTATCTTGGCACCTGGGGATTCTCAATTATGTTCCTAAACATTACTTGACAGGTCCTATCAGCTTTCAAAAGTTATCAGTTTATTTTCATCTTTGTTTTGTGAGACTGGATTTTCAGGCTCATCAAAGTTGGTCTACATGGTTCTAGTGTGGTTTTAGATTATGACCAAATATAATATAGCAAAATAAAGACTAGGATTTTTAAAATAAAGTGGTTAAATTTTCATAAATCCTCTTTTACTTTTTTTTAGTCTGATCTCTTTTCAATTAATCCTTTGGCAAAACTAGAAGTCTACTGCTGTGGGAAGTAGAAATCCACAATATAGCTTGTGTATCGTATTTTTATGTGTGGTTAAGTTCAAGTATAAAAATCTTGTATATAGTATGAGTAGACATAACTGATTGATGAAAAAATTAGGAGAGTGATCATTAAAAATTATGTCTATGTGAAATGATCTCTGAATGGAATTAGCAATAATGAGGGCATTCTTAGTAAAAGGTGAAAGATTTATACAATCTGAAGAGAAACTAGACTATAAAGGAATTATTGGCATCTGCCTTAGGTGTATTATACCGAACCAATTTTAAAGTGTCATGTTTGATACCAAAAATCATGTAGACCACAACCAATGAGCTATATTATGTTGTCAGTCAGCTTTCTGTTAACTGTGATTAAAAAACCTGAAATAATCAACATAAAAGGAGGAAAGGTTTATTTTGGTTCAAGGTTTCAGGGATTTCAGTTTGTGGTTAGTTGGCTGTGTTGTTTTGGGGCCTGTGGCAAAGCAGTACATCATGATAGAAGCACTTGGTAAAGGAAGCTGCTTATGAGAGAGACAGAAAAGGACCAGCATCACAACATCCCTTCTGAGGGTTTCCTGTGATCACCTAGCTTCCTCCCGCTATGCCACACCTCATAAAGGCTCCACCACTTGTTTACATTGACTTGGGCTGAGGACTGTCTTTAACACCTAGGAATTTGAAGGACATTCCAGACCCAAATTATGGAAATTATTAAGAAATTTCTAAACATATATGTACCAGTATATGCCAGTGGAAAAAAAAAAACAACATTTGAGAAGTCTTTGAACTCTTATAGCTTATAAATATATTTCCATAAGTTTGGCCTATAGTTTCATATCTATTGATAAGGCTGTTTTTGATGAGTTGAAATTTTGTAAATGTATACACACATATACAGCTTACATATTTACATATATGCAAGTTTGGTATAAAGTTAAAAATAACAGGAGTTGGTTTGTTTTTCTTTTTTTTTTTCTCTTTCTTACTTTTTTTTTTGGTGAGGAAGGCAATACAGCACCTGATAAAATTGTGACTATAATTTTATGAAAGCAGCTGAACCAGAAAGGCTCAGCTACGTGTTCCTGGTCTACAGCTAAGTTCCTGGTCTACAGAAAATGGATGATTATAATTGTTTCTTTAAGCTACTATGTTTTGGAGAAATTTTTGACGAACTGATAGAAATTGAATACAGTTAGAATAAGTTAAATGCTATAGACTACCAAGTAAACTTAAAAAGACTTACCAAACATGATAAAAGTTTTCTTTTTCCTAAAATTACAGTTCTGGGTAGGTGAAGAAGTTGCTTAAAACAACTCTTTTTTATGAGGTCATTCAAGGTCTCAGTCTGGCAGAGGGGTTGCTTGCCTTAACATGTGGCTTCTCAGAATTAAAAGGACTATTTTTTTCCAATAGAAAATAAAATATTATTCAGATTTTAAAATTTATTTTTTAAAAACGTTGCATATGGTGCCACACATCTGGGCTACATTCCCAGCATATGTAAGCTGTATATGTGTGTATACATTTACAAAATTTCAACTCATCAAAAACAGCCTTATCAATAGATATGAAACTATAGACCAAACTTATGGAAATAGATTTATAAGCTATAAAGCCCAGCATTCCCTGTGGGCTGAGACAGGAGGATCACAAGTTCTAGGCCAGCCTGGGCTACACAGTGAGTTTGATGCCAGCCTTGGCTACATAATGAGATCTAGTCTCAAAAAAATCAAATAACTAACTAACAACTAAATAAATAAATAGATTATAAATGGATGAAATGGAAATCGCCGTGTGTGTGTGTGTGTGTGTGTGTGTGTGTGTAGTACTTGAGAGATGAACCCAAGGCCTTATGTATACTTTTTGTAAGTACTCTACCACTGAGCTGCACTCCTAGCCCCTTTTTATTTTTTATTTTGAGTCAGAGTCTCACTAAGTTACACAGGCTGCTTCTGGCCTCAAACTTGCCAGCCTCCTGCTTCTGCCTCCCAAGTTGCTAGTTTTACACGTGTGTGCCACTCTGTCTGGCTGAAATAAACCAGTTTCATGAAGAAAAGTATCATATTTTCTCATATGTATAATTCGGGGGATGGAGAAGACATTTAAAAAAAGAAAAGAATTATTTGTAAAGTTGATAAAAGTGGTTTCCTACGATTACTTGTGTTGCCTCTTACTCTGTGGTTAGTCTTTTCTTTGAGGACCTACTCTTTTGCTTAATTAGGTTCAACTGGAATTTTTTTAATTAGTTTTTTTTTGCTAGTTTAATGAGTCAAGTTTTCTTTTAATTTTTCTTATTTTCTCATTCTAACTTCTTTATTTGAATGTACAACTTTTTATTTTGCTTTTTATATTAAGCTCATTATCAATATTTAAAGTCAGTTATCTCTAATCAAGTCTTTAATAGTAAGCCAGTAATTCTAACATATAGTAGTAACTAACATATAGTAGTAGTTTCACTATTGTTATTTTATAGATATTCTGTAATTTCAGTTTTTATTTCCTTTTTGGTCCAGCCATCATTTTGAGGGTAATGTAAATACGTGAAAGGAAATTTGTATTTTCTCATATAATGGCATTTTCATATTGTGGTAAAGAATATATAACATAAAATTTACCTTCTTAGACATTTGTAAGTGTATAGTTTAGTAGTGTTAAGTATATTCCCATTGTCACAAAGCAGATCTTCAGGATCTTGCAAATCTGAAACTGTACTCCCATTAAATAATTCCTTTTTCCCCTGCTCCTCACACCTGATAACCACTATTCTACTTTCTGCTTATTATTTCTATTATATTAAATTCATCATGTAAGTGGAGTCATACAGTTATTGTGACTGGCTTTTTTACACTTAGTATAATGTCCTCAAGAGAATTTCATTTTGTAGCATGTAATAAGATTTCCTTCCTTTTTAAAGTCAAAAAATACTACATTGTATGCATTGTACCACCTTTCATTAACTGTTCACCTGTCAGTGGACATTTAAATTATTTCCACCTCTTGACTATTGTTGAATATTGCTGATGTAAATATGAGTGTGCAAATATTCTTTCAAGACCTTCTTTCAGTTCTTTTGGATATACACTCAGAAGTGGAATTGCTGAGTTAAATGATAGATCTATATTATTTTTAAAAGCATCTCAAGATTGTCTTGCATAGTGATAACACCATTCTACAATTCCATCAGCAGTGCCTAAATGTTCGTTTCTCCACATCCTTCCCAATATTTTTGTTGTTGTTGTTTCTTAAAGTAGCCAACATACATGGGTATGAAGTGACGTCTCATTGTGATTTTGATTTGCATTTCTCTGATGATTAATGATGTTGGACACAGAGAAGCACTGACAATAGTGTTTCACCTGTTGTACCTAGGGTTGCTATGAGTTGGAAACCGACTGTATGGCTCCTAACAACAACAATATATACTGACAATAAAAGATGAATGCAGATTGTGTTTGGCTTCTGCAATTATAAATAGTGCTCAAAGTGGTTACCATAGTAGAAGCATGACTTGTTGACATACAAGGCTTCCAGATCTTCCTTAGTACACATCACACACAGTAACTCAAGTCTCAAACTTACCATGAAATTGTTAGGCATGCTAGAGGTTCTATTGAATATTCATGCCTCCCTTATCATATATTTCCACGTTTTCAAATTTCAAATAAACTTCCGCCATTCTTTCACTGTCCTTTCTGTCACATGGTGGCGCTAGTGTTCATTTGGTTTATGCCATCTTTTGAGCAACTCTCGTTCCATGCCTGCAGCTGTAGCCCTGTGGAATCCAATCCCGTCAGATCTCGGAAGCTAAGCAGGGTCGGGCCTGGTTAGTACCTGGATGGGAGACCGCCTGGGAACACCAGATGCGGTAGGCTTGGGAGAAGGACCTCGCAACCCCCTCCCAAAAATCAGTCTGCCGTTAAAAACCCTATGAACAGCAGAGAAGCACTGACAATAGTGTTTCCCCTGTTGTACTGAGGGTCCCTATGAGTCGGATACTGACTCGATGGCACCTAACAACAATCATGCCATACATTGCTACTGTAATTCAATTCAACTTCGAAAAGTAATATTGTATAGTCTCAAATCTAATCTACATCTTTTCAACAATTTTAGAGTGCTACCAAATCAGATGCATATTAGAAATCTATCTGTATGTGATTCTAGTCCCTATCTGATTTTATTGTTGTTGTTGTTGTTGTTGTTGTTAGGTGCCGTGGAGTCAGTATCCGACTCATAGCGACCCTCATAGGATTTTCAATGACTGACTGTTTTTTGGGATTGCCTTGGGAGTGGATTGCCAGGTCCTTCTCCCATTTTTGAGGTGCTGGGAATTGAACTGGGGACCTCAGAGACTGCAGCGCAGCGCTCTACCAACTGAGCTAAATCCCAGCCCCATCTGATTTTATTAGCCTTCTAAAACTATTGAAATGGTATAGATTAGAGAATATATGGTATATAGATAGCATCTTTTAAAATGAGTACATTTTTGGCATCCCCAGTTTATTCTTAGTATGAATCCCTTAACATATATATGATTTGCAAATAGTTTCTTCCATTCTGTACATGGCCTTTTCATTCTTTTGAACACATTCTTTGATGTACAACTATTTTTAAGTTTGATGTAGTCCATTTTTCTGTTTTTGCTTTTGTTGCCTGTGCCTTTTCTGTCATATCTAAGGGATCCTTGGTAAATTTCTAGGATTTCTATTCTATTCCATTGGTTTATTTGTCTTCTAATATAACTACATAATTTTAAAGATATCAGTTTTCCTCCAAATTAACCTATCCATTCAATATAATTCTAATAAAAATTTTCATCATTATTTTTCTTGAGATACTAAAAAAATAAGGGCTCATGATTGACTAACCCAACCTTAAAGCACAAGATTAGGTTCAAGGGAGGTGTTACTTTCCAGACATTATGACCTTCTACAAAGGCATAATAGTAACAACATGGTGATACTTGCACAGAGCAGATGAAAATGCAAATGTGATAGAACAAAAACCTCAAAATAGCCCCTGTATGTATGTATGTGTAGATATATATATACACACACATGCCCGCACACACACGTGTGTGCGGGCATGTGTGTGTTACTCAGCTTTATGTTGCTAAGAGAAATATCCCAGACAAACAACTTAAGGTGAGAAGAAATCTGTTTGGGCTCACATTTTCAGAAGTTTCAAGTCCATAGTCCCTTGTCTCCATTATTTTTGAGACTGTGTAGGTGCAGAAGCTTATAGTGGGAAGCATGTAGTGGAGCAAAGCTCTTCATGTCATGACAGCTCAGAAGCAGAGAGTGACAGGAAGGGGCTGGGGCCTCAATATCTCTTCCATCAGCACATCCCAGTGATTAACTTTCTCCCACTAGGTCCCATCCACTAAAGATTCCACCACCTCTCAATGGCACCACAAGCTGGAAATCAAACTTCAACATATGGACCTTTGGTGGATATTTAAGATCCAAACCATAACAATATGGAAACTAAAAATGTTGTCGTTAGGTGCCATCAAGTCAGTATCCAACTCATAGCGATCCTACATATAACACACAAAACACTATTGTCAGTGCTTCTCTGCTGTTCATAGGGTTTTCAATGGTGGATTGATTCTTGGGAGGGTGTTGCCGGGTCCTTCTCCCAAACTAAAAATACAGCATCAGAAACTCATCAGGAAAATGCATTCATTTAGATACTATGGGAAAATGATCACACTAGTTGAAAAAAATTAAGACTGGATCCCCACATATATCGCATACAAAGTTAGCCCCCAATTTACTGAACACATAAAATGTGTTGGTAAAACTGGACAGTCAATAGAATAAAACATAAGAGACCGTATGTACATATTTTCACCTAAGAATTGAGAAGCAGATTTTGAAGAAAACTGCAGAAACTAAAACCCTTTGGTTTTAAAAGAAAAAGTGATAAGATAAAGATTTCTGTTCAGTACTGAAATAAACAAACAAATAAATAAATAAAAACAGACAAGTATTTCTGTTTAAATAAAGGCAGTACAGCCAGGTAAGAGTCAGATGAAAGAGTAAAGGGAAGTTTGGGTGATATCTTAAACCCATGAGTAGCTAATTTTTTAAAAGACATGAAATTTCTGTAAAGCAATAAGGAAAACAGAGCAGCCCCAATTTAAAAAATATCCATTACCTATAATTCCAGCTACTTGGGAGGCTAAGACAGGAGGATCTTAGATTTAAGGCCAGAAGCAGCCTGTGCAACTTAGCAAGACCCTGTCTCAAAATTTAAAAAATAAAATAAAAAGGGGACTGGAGATGGGGCTCAGTGGTGGAACATGCCTAGTATTTGCACGAGGCCCTGGGTTCAACCCCCAAGTACTGAAAAAAAAAATCAAAATAGCCATAAGGATGTGAAGTTTTGTGTCTGCATTGTGTGGTAGTCACTGGACACACAAGGCTACCATGTACTTGAGAAAGAAATCTCACAAGGTTAAGGAGAGATGCTAAATTATGAACAATACAAATTAGAACATCACTTCAAATGTCTTGAACCCTGTTTCCCTGGAAAAAAGGAGAAAGCTACTAAATGACAAATGTTAGTGGAAGAGATGGAAATACAGATACCCTCATGTACTGAGGAGATGGAAATACAGATACCCTCATGTACTGAGGAGTGTAATCTCTACGTTGTCTGGACCTGTGTGTGTGTGTGTGTGTGTGTGTGTGTGTGTGTGTGTGTGTGTACTTCCCTATTTTCTTCTAAATTCTACTTTCTTCATTTGTTTTAACAGTCCAGCATGTTTTAACAGTTAAATATATCCAATGTTCACCACTGTTTGGTGCAAAAGAGATCAAATGACCAAGATTATTTTCCTGAAAAAAACTTATATTAACAATATTACACTGAATTCTCTTAAGTTGAGAACTCAGATGTTTAAGCTTTCAGGCTCAAAGTACAACTTAACTGCATATAAAGCCTTGACTTGCACATGTTTTCCTTAAAGATCTACTGACTTTTGATATAGAATCTTTCTATGGAGAAGTCTAAGTTTAGGCTGATACATTTCCTCTTAAAATGGCACTATCTACTTTCCTGAGCGCCCAAAGGAGTTTCCCTTTAATTTTGAGGTTTTGAAATTTTTTTAAATAAATTTTAGTTTTGATTATTCTTACTCAATTTTCCTTAGTCCATGAGTGTCCTTTTATTATATAGATTTAGATCTTTTTCATTTCATAAATGTTTTCTTAAGAATTATATTTAAGAACTTATTCTATTACTTTTTGCTTTGTGAAAGTTGCTCATACCAAGATGAAATTGTTTTTATCAGACCCAGACAAAATTTGAGCTGAGAAATAAGGAAAGAGGAGGGCTCATGACTTCTTATTTGAGATTAAGTACTGTTTCCAGGACTTTCTAAAACCCCACAAGATCCTTCACATTCTACAAGCACTCCAGGATTTGCATGCCTTGCATATATGGACGTATTTCCATAACAAAATTTGTCTCAACTGAACACTTGCCCAGATATAATATATCCACCAATAAGCTGAAGCCTATTGCTGCCTCAAGTCTCCAAGACCAGTGAACTTTGTGTCTAAGCACTTTACTTAAATCTTCTTTTTTGTTAATAAAAACTTCTCTCTGCTTCAACCTCCCTGAATTCATACATAGCTTTACTATGGTACACATATTCCTGTCACAATGCTGTGCCTAAATAAACTTAATCTTGAAATCTGTTATTTGGTTTGACAGCTTACTTCTTTGAGTATTCCATTACGGGGGTGTTGAATTGTCTTTACTTGTCATCTCTCTCTAATTTTTATTATTCTCTCTATTTTTATTTTAAGTTTATTTTAAAATTTGTTAAGTATGTTTTTTACTGAAGTATACATTTTATTTTTGAATTTTTAGTACTCTTTTATTGAAATACAATGTACATATAGAATGCACACAACCTGCCAGTCTCAAATTAGATGGATATTTTAAAAATAAACATACTTATGAAACCAGCAAAATGGGTTAATAGAGCATTTCTGCCACCTGAGAAGCTTCCCTCATGTCCTCTCCCACTTACTGCTCAATTTGCCCCTCCTTGTTACTCCAAAGTGGGCTATGGTTCTGATTCCATAGGTTAGACTTATTTGTTTTCATTCGTGGCTCCTGAACATATTTTTTTGTGTCTGGTTCTTCTGATCAAAATTAGTCTTGAGAAATTCATTACATTGTTTGTATTAGATTATTATGTTTGCTGCATGGTATTCTATCATATGACAAAAGTACATTTTACTCATCTATTTTACTGTTGATAAATATGTAGGTTATTTCTGATTTGTTGCTTTTACAAAAGCTGTTTCTGTGGACATTTATATGTATCTTTTGGTGAACATATAATATATTCTATGGGATATATCCAAGTAGAATTGTTAGGTTGTAGGACATGTGTGTGTAGGTATTGTTTAGTTGTAGAAGATATATATATTATATATTATATAATATATATATATAATATATATAATATATATATTATATTATATATATATTATATATATATATTATATATTATATATATCATATATATATATATGATATTATATACAATTCAGCTCTCATGTTGTTGTTGTTAGGTGCCATCGAGTCGGTATCTGACTCATAGCGACCCTACATACAACAGGCGAAGCACTATTGTCAGTGCTTCTCTGCTGTTCATAAGGTTTTCAATGGCAGTCAGCTGTCATAGATACTGCAAAACAACTTTCTAAGGTGGTTTAAATAATGTATACTTCCTCAACAATAAATGAGAGTTTCAGTTGTTTCACTATGATCAACACTTGATAGTGTCATCTTTTGCATTTGGTCCATTCTGAAGTATGTTGTATTTTGTTGTGACTTTATTTTGTCTTTTCATCACTATTGATGAGGTGGACTCAGCATCTTAAATATGTTTATTGGTCATTTGGATATATTTCATGGTAAAAATCTGTGTTCAATTCTTGTTTTTTTATTGCCTTTTTTCTTATTTATTTATTTACTGTTAATAGATGTTCTTCATACATTTATGACTATGTGTAGTTTGTTGGGCATAGGTATTTCATGTTCACTGTGGCTTGCATTTTCATTCTTTTAGTGGTGTCTCTTGATGCTACTTAATGAAGTCTATTTATTTATTTTATGGTTAGTTTGGATGTTGTTTAAAAATTTCTTTTCTACCACTAAATCATGAAAATATTGGTCATACATTCTTCCTAAAAACTTCATTCTTTACTTCAGTCATATTTACAGTCTATCTGAAATTTGTTTTTGTGTGAGTCAATGTATCAGGTAGGAGAACTGATTTTTTTCCTACACATTCTGTTTCTCAGCACTATTCATTAAAAATACTACCTTTTCTCCACTGCACTACACTTTCACCTTTGTTTTAAGTCAAATCACCATATATGTTTCATCTCTTTCTTGACTTTCCAGTCCATCCTTCTATTATTAATCTTCATGTTAATATCACATTGTCACAATAATCATAGCTCTGTAAGTATTGATACCTGGTAGAGCAAATCTTTCAGCTACATTATTTTTCTTTAATATTATCCTGGCTATTCTTGGCCCTTTGCTTTTGTACATAAACTCTGGATTCAGTTTTTAATGTCCACACAATAACTTACTAAAGGCTTGGATTGGAATTACGTTGGATCTATTGATCATTTTGTGCAGAACTAACCTCTTTAAAATATTGAAACTTCCAATATATAAAGATGTAACACTTCTCTATTTTCTTAATTTTTTTTTAGTAAATAGCTGTGCTTTGTTGTTTTCAATGTAGATTTATTACGTAAATTTTATTAGAAATTATTCCTGGCTATTTGAAATCTTTGGATGTTATTGTATATGATAATAACTTTTAAATTTTTCAATTTTTATTTTCAACTGCTGGTATGTACAAATACAATTTATTTTACATAGTGAACTTTTACTCTAGCAACTTTGTGAAATTTGATTGTTAATTCTAAGATCTTTGTATTTAAATTCTCTTGGTCTTTATTTTTGTTATCTGTTTGTTGTCATTTCTACCTCTATATCTGTCTAGCATTCCTTATGCTCCTACTAGTTTCCTTTTATTATAGTTTTAACTTTTACTTTTGTTTTGCCACTTATGATTCATTTATTTCAGTTTTTCTCTATCTCTTCTCTGATTTTTCTGTCTGTGATCTTCATTCATGGAGCTCAGTGTGTCAGTGAGATTTCCTTGCACTCTATTGCAACAATTTTCTAGAAAGTATCTGTGTCATGATTGAGTCCGCATCTCATAGTACCACAGCCACATGCTCAAACCAATGACCCCTGAAATCTGCCCTCAACTCTAACTGTAATTTCATAGCAATTGTTATTCTCTCATTGCTAATCACTGCTACTATCAGTTTTATTAGAGTTCTGCTAAGAAGTAAAATTAAATAATAAAAGAAATTCTTGTAAGTTATGATTTTCAGACTCCTCAGTCAGTGACAGAAAAACCAAAATTGGAAGCATATGAAAAAAAAAAACTTTTCCTTGCTGTCACTGTGCTGACTACTAATATTATGAATAGTTTTGCACATACATCTGTTTTAAACATAAATGAAGCCATGTGGTCTATGTTGTTGTTGTTGTTAGGTGCTGTCGAGTCGGTATCCGACTCATAGCGACCCTCTGTACAACAGGGGGAAACACTATTGTCAGTGCTTCTCTGCTGTTCATTGGGTTTTCAATGGCAGATTGATTTTTGGGAGGGGTTTGCCAGGTCCTTCTCCCAAGCCTACAGCTTCTGGTGTTCCCAGGCGGTCTCCCATCCAGGTACTAACCAGGCCGGACCCTGCTTAGCTTCCGAGGTCTGACGGGATTGGATGCCACAGAGCTACGGCTGCAGGCATGTGGTCTATAGTGAACAGTAGATGCAATGGAAAGAAATGGCATCAAGCATAAACGCTCACTCTTATCTTCAAGCACAGGACTGTCCCCACAATTGCTGTCTTTACCCCTTTTGTATGAGATTAAAGGTGCAGCACATTTTTGGAGGCCTATCCCATTTTAGGGCTGGGATTTAGTTCAGTGGGTAGAGCGCTGTGCTGCAGTCTCTGAGGTCCCGAGTTCAATTCCCAGCACCGCAAAAATGGGAGAAGGACCTGGCAATCCACTCCCAAGGCAATCCCGAAACAGCCATTGAAAACCCTATGAGGGTCGCTATGAGTTGGATACCGACTCAACAGCACCTAACAACAACAACAACATCCCATCTTATGTTTCACGTTCAGAATACATATAAAATTAGGTGCTTGTCTAAATTTATTACGTTTGTGATTTTTCAGACTGAGCTTCCTTTATACTTAGTATATCAACAGCACTTCTGGATTGAATAGTAACTTGATTTTTGAAATCCACTAGTTCTTTTGTTCCAAAATAGATATTTTATATATTGAACCAAAAAAAGGTTGTTAAGATATAAATTCTTAATTATTTACTTTAGGAAAACTTTGGGAAAATTAACATAAAATGAGATCATAAAATGAGATTGAGTCAGGTCCAACTCATAGTGACCCTGTATACAATAGAACGAAACACTCCTTAACACTGTGCCAATCTTTTTTATGTTTAAAACCATTGTTTCAGACGCTGTGCCAATCCATCTAGTTCAGGGTCATGCTTGTTTTATTGACCTGCCACTATTCCAAACATCATGTCCTTCTCCAGGGTTTGGTCCCTCCTGACAACATGTCCAAAATATTTAAGATACAGTCTAGCCATCCTTGCTTCCAAGGAGCACTCTGGTTGCACTTCTTCTAGGATAGATCTGTTGGTTCTTTTGGCAGTCCATAGTATATGCAATATTGTCTCTAATATCATAATTTAAAAGCCTCAATTCTTTTCTTGTCTTTCTTATTTATCATCAAGCTTTCCCAAGCATATTTTCATCTCACTTTGTGGTCAAGCCTTCTTTCCCACCTATAAATATAGTCACCCCAGCCCTTCTCTCAAGCCAATATAGTAAATACTGGTTGAATGTTAGGATCACTTGGAAAACATTGACAAATATTGATATAAGGCCATTTCTATGAGAATATCTGGAAGTGTAACCTAGCATTGGTATATTTAAAAGATACCCAGCCTTGTTTCCTGTGATGAGAACCATATGACAATGTTTTCTCAATATCATATTTATTTTGCTTCAAATTTCTTTGGATATTGTCATTCATATTTCTTCTCTTCCCTGTGATCTTAAACAAAAACTCTTCCATGTTCTTCCAAGATAATGCTTCTGTGTCCACTCCAGATTCTACTACTCACTTTCCCCTAAAGAAACTTGCTTTGTTGTCACTATTCTTTCTCATGTCAACTTGTCCCTTTCCTTAGCATAAAAGCTCCCCAAATAACTTCTCATGAAAGGAAGTTTCATCTTACTCTAATTCTTCTGCAGGAATACATTCTATTTCTTCTTTATCTTCATTATTAGGCCAATTTCCCTCATTCTTTCAGATTGTTTTTGTATTTCATGTTTCAGTTTATGTCTCATGTCCAAGTCCAATGACATGGCTCACTCAAAGGCAACTAATGACTCCATGGTGTCCACATCCTGTCACTCATCTCATTCATCATTCAGCCCCATTCACACTATTTGACAGTACTGGGTCTTCTAGTCTTCAGGATGCTCTGTCTATCTCTCTTGTGTTTGGCAAAGATGCTCCCCTTGCACTCCTATAGCACCCCAGAGCCCAAATTCTCCTTCATATATCAAAATTCATTTCTAACTTTCAATCATCCCTGAAGCTTGCTTCATGGAATTAACCTCTACAAACATTAATGGTAATCTCTCCCTTTATAATTAATCATATTGTTCTCGTTGTTGTTGTTGTTGTTGTTAGGTGCCATTGAGTCGGTATCCGACTCATAGCGACCC
This sequence comes from Pedetes capensis, assembly GCA_007922755.1. NCBI lineage: Eukaryota > Metazoa > Chordata > Mammalia > Rodentia > Pedetidae > Pedetes > Pedetes capensis. The sequence goes on along the minus strand of VMDO01005843.1, from coordinate 84,475 downwards.
TCTGTACAACAGGGGAAACACTATTGTCAGTGCTTCTCTGCTGTTCATAGGGTTTCCAATGGCAGATTGATTTTTTGGGAGAGGATTGCCAGGTCCTTGGCTGCAGGCAATTAATCATATTAGGTGTTTTAAATGCTGACTTAGAAAAATTAATTTATATCGAGTTTTTAAAATAAAATGTAAAAAAATCATAATGATATATAAATAAGTCTGAGAGAACAATTTGGATATAAGGAGTAAGAAAGGTTAAGGGCCAAGTTTGTTTCCCAGGTATCTGGTTTGATCATCTGGCCTGTGACAAGGAGACTTAGCGGAATGTGAGATGAAAATCATTGCATTTTAAAGCATGTTGTATTCAATATGTCTGTTTCCCATTGGCATAGACTGGTAAAAGAGACAGAGACATGTTTTAGTTGGAATTGGGAACATGGAAGTAGATCCATTTCTCTATTAAAAGCATTTAAAGTGAGAAGAGGTCAAGAAAAGAAGCCTGCAGACACCAATATTTGAGAATCAGACAAAGGAAAAGATTCTGGTTTCTTATTTAGATAAAACTCATACAATGGAAAAAATCAAATACTTTGAAATATTTGGTATGATATTGATAGATCACAACTTTCATTATATTTATCTTGTGTACAAAACAGAACACTATATTGTAAAAGGAAATTAAATTAATCTAGCAGGAGTTGTGTGCATGAATTCACTCTAGTGCCTCCCAACCTCGAACTTTTTCTTGTGGTGCTGCCTGTGACATTTAGTTTTCAATTTCTTCCAATAGACACTGATATTCTCAAATAGTTGACTCTGTCCTTTTGGACAATTCTTGTCCTTAGGGAAACCTAAGGATGGCAAGTTCTTGGAGCATGAAGTGCCTGTTTAAAGGCTGGTTACACGTTTGCCAGAGAATTTTTGGAGGCTAGCAACAAATGTTACAGCAAAAGATTTAAGAAGTGAAGATATGAGGGATAAAATAAATTTAATTATGACTACATCTTCTCTGCCCTTCCAAGACATTTCTCCTTCTCATCCTCCTCCTCCTCGTTCTTCATCATCATCATCACCCTTAACATTTTTAGAGAACATAGTTTGTGCCAAGCATTGTGCTAAATGCTTTACTTCTTATAATAATATAATTATGGTCATTTGAAAAGGTACATACTACATTTTAGAGCAAATTTCCTAAGGTCAAGTAATTATTATATGCCAATAATGGCCACGATCTGTAGTGATAACTCAAGTGCACCTAACTATCACAACTACTATAAAATCCCCTCTTTCATGCTGCTATCAAAATTTATGATATTGTAAAGCTCTCATAACCAACCCCCACTTAACACGTGGATAATTGATGGTCACTATTTCCTTAATAGCTTGAATTAACTAGTACCTAAGACAGGTTGCACAACATGGCCAGTATGTCCCTGTGGTTATTGCTCCCACAAGTTGAATCCATAAATTTATCAAGAGCCAGCTTGTTCTCACATGTGTTTATACCAGTTGTACATATTAAATTATGTGACTTAATTAAACACTATGAAAATCAATGATATAGCAGGGCTAAAGAAAAGATGATATTTTATGAAAACAAAGATGAATAAATTTACAAATACTTTTGTAAAGATGAATTATTTAATACACTACTCCTGAGTCGGATACCGACTCGATGGCACCTAACAACAACAACAACAAACTACTGAATTACGTCTGGGTAAGGCATTAGTAAAATTTCTAAACCTTCCCTCAGTACTCAAATTGTTTTTCAAGCCTCTGAAGTCTTGTACAACTTTTTAAAAATCTATATTGGACACCAGAAATTGTGTTATGGTTGTGGTTTATGAGAAATAAAAATTAAAAAGCAGAGGCTCTATTCATCAGATATATTCTTGAAGGAAATATCTTGACACCATGTCAAATAAACATGTTTGATGCTTTACATGCTTTAAAATTAAATAAAATATTTAAAGTATGCATGTATCACTTCAAATGACTCATAAATTTAACCAATTTTTTGATTACCTAACTACCTAGTAGTTTCCCCTAAGTCTGATAGAATGATTTCCACCAAACATTCAAGATATTTTTCATAAAGGAATATGATTGCTAACACATCTGTCTTTTTACTAGCTTATGAAAACTTCTTGATTACAGCATCAGTGACCACCCAATCATTTATGATTTTGACATATATTTTAGTTTTTACATTTTAGTACATATAAATATGACAGTCTGATAATTTGTAATAGCCTAAAGATAAAATCAGGGCTGGGTTTAGCTCCGAGGTAGAGTGCTGCTCTGTGCCCTCTGAGGCCCTAGGTTCTAACCCCAACACCACAAAAATGGGAGAAGGACATGGCAAACCACTCCCAAGGGAATCCTGAAACAATCAGCCATTGAAAACCCTATGAGGTTTACTATGAGTTGAACTCTAGTCAGCAGCACTAAACAAAGATAAAATCAAGGTCTTTCTGACCTTGATCTCAGACAAACATAGACATTCAATGCCCACACTCTCTGCCTCCATGGCCAGAACTGTTGTAAATTTTACCTAAAATACATCTTTCCCCCATTTGCTAAATAATATGCTCCATATATTAAAACAATAAACGGTTGGTTTAATCTAAGCACTCTGTTATTTACATTTTTGTTTATGCTGTATATTAAAGCATATTAAACACATACTACATGCTAGGGATTAGTAAGTACTTTATAAGGAAAGAAGTAATTGTGCTGACTGTGCTACACAGAAAATAGGACTTCAAACACAAATTTGTCTAATTGTAAATTCCATAATTGTTGTGAAGCACCATGGAATTATGTCACCAAAGAAAATTTACATGTATGAATAAAACAACAAGAATTTGAAGGGAATAATATATTTTTACCACCCTGCTGGTTTATACTATAAGGAGATATTGGCATATACATGTTTCTGCAAGTTATCTACCTGCAAATCCTTCTGCTACATATTATATAAAATAAACAGAAGTTTCCTGCAAATATACATCTGTCACTTTGCACCATTATCTCATATTGTTCAGAGTTCCATCTACACTTCTATGTTCCATTGGGTCCACTCAATTTTGTTTTCAACAGAAGTTATGTCATGTTCTCATCATGCAGTGCTGATGGCCCATAACATAAATTGTTTTGATGAGCAACCCATCCATTAGCATCTAAACAGTTCTCTTCAGCCTTTAACAACAACAGAACTCTTGTGAAAATGACCAACAATGAGATGATTTCACATCTACGTGTGTGTAAGAGGGAGAGAACATTCAAGCATAGAATAAAATCTACCCATTAGCATGTTTTTCAAACCAATAATAGGGTCCACTAACCCTCTATTATTTTTTCTGTAACAAGGGGCAGAGGAATTTCTTCCTTTCCTTTATAAGAGGTCTAACCAAAAGACCACATTGAGACTAAGTCTAAATATTAGATCTATCTCTTTTTGCCCTTCTCCAGTTTACATATTCTATTAATAACTGAATAACAAAGCCAGACATTAGAAGGGTAAAATTACAAACTCTTGGGGAGGAAAATGACTTGTGTAATGAAAATGCTACTGGGCTCTTAACTAAAGCAGCTCTGGCAGGAAGAATTATAATACAATTTATCATCAGAAAACACACTAAGATACAGAATACATAATTATCTTATCAGCAAGCTGAGAGCAATGGGCAAAACTCATTTGAATTAAGAACCAAAAATATAAGTCTCAAGGAAATTATAAGATGTCAAACAGTCCCTAAAATTCAGAAGAATGTTAAAAGTCTTTCAAAATGCATATTTAAGATTTTTTAGCAGGAGGACTGAAGTCTAACTGTGCAAAGGGTTAAAAAAAGTACTGAAAACTTAGGAGTAACAATGGCTTTTTTAGGGATGTACATGTCCTCAAAACAGAATAAAAATTACCACTTTCTTTTATTTTAGAGAACTATGTATTTCAGTATCAACACTATAAAAATGAAATTATTTCCATCAATTGAGAGCCTAAAGTACAACCTTCAGGGCCTTCACTGCATTCAGTATACAGAGTTCAGGTTTTCTCTCCAATTCTATTTTGATTTTGAAGGAATCTGTGTGCCACTTTGCTTTTTAGATGAAAGCTTTCCATATTTGCACTAAAATGCAATATCTGGTACCCTTAAATTGTGCTTTCTCCTTCCCAACTATTTCACTTGGGCTTTTGCAAAAGAATTGCTATGGGTAGAGGAGGAAAGCATAGCGTCTACTGTCCCACTTATTCTCCAGGGAGTACTTCTTAATAAGTGCGTCAGCTGCAGGAGACTTCTTTAGACTGCAGCCCTAAGTGTCAATGTACCCCTGCAGGGCAAGCATGGGAGGTCTTCTTCCTTTCTTTTTCCTCCTTGGTGCCCAAAAGTTGGACATAATTTTCAAAAGAAACTATTCTAAAAAACAAAAGCAAAGCAAGCAGAGGATACATGAATGCTAAAAAATAAAACACTTTACAAAGTGAAAGTGTCCAACTCTAAAATATTTAAAAACTACAAAGAAGCAGTGATGGCAAAAGAGAAAATATCTGAGAATTTAGCTTCAATTTAAAGTTTCTGTTTTACTTTATACTGGATATGTATGCTTTGATACAGCAAGAGACCTGCTGATACACAATTTTTTTGTTTTAATTTGTTTAACGTGTAAAATGTCAATCTCCTTCTATGCATGGGGTTATTAACTATAGTAGGTTATTAGCCTGCTATGCATGGTTGTTGTCAGAATTAAAGTTATGGGTGCTAAGTTTTATGTTAACTCCCAAGAATAAGCAAAGGTAAAGCACTTTTCAACTTCCTAATGCAGTTTTGATCAGGAACATTGTGTTATGTGCAGTTACAGCTGATACTGCCCTTCCAGGATATACAGCTCCCTGATCGTTAGTGCAAAGCTCATAAAATAGACTTCAGCACAGTATCATCTATGGTCCCTTCAGTGAGTGCTGTTTTGTCTCTGAGAATCTGGTCTTAACCCATAAGTAATAAAAACAAAAATTTTTGCCTACTGGAAAAGTCCTATTCATTTTAAAGGTCATACTCATAACTAAGATCTTGCCTCTCCATCTAATTTTCAAATTCTATTGTAGGTGATACTTCATTGGACAGCACAGATGTCAGATATATAACTTGTTTTGATGAGCAGCCCATCCATTAGCATCTAACCAGTTCTTTTCAGCCTTTAACAACAACAACAGAACTCTTGTGAAAATGACCAACAGTGAGATGATTTCACATCTGTATGTGTGTAAGAGGGAGAGAACATTCAAGCATAGAATGTTAATGACAGTATTTCTGGACAGTATTTCTCCATCCTATACATATAATTGCTGGAGTTTAGCTCAATTGGTAGAGTGCTGCTCTGTGCTTTCTGAGGTCCTGAGTTCAATCCCCAGGACTGCAAAAAGGGAGAAGGGTGTGGCATCCCAGTCCCAAAACAATCCTGAAATAATCAGCCATAGAAAATTTCATGAGTGTTGCTATGAGTGTGAAATGAATCAACAGCACCTAATGAAAACAACATACACAGCTACCCTCACTTGTCTAGCAGTTTGCCATACTGTGGGGGCTTGTGTGTTGCTGTGATGCTGAAAGCTATGCTACTGGTACTATATACACCAGCAGGGTCACCCATGATGGATAGGTTTCAGCTGAGCTTCTAGAGTAAGAGAGACAAAAGAGCAGGACCTGGTAGCCTCCTCTTAAAACAATTAGCCATTGAAAACCCTATGAATAGAAGAGAAACACTGTCAGATATAGTGCTGGAAAGTGAGCCCCCCAGGCTGGAAGGCACTCAAAAGACTACTGGGGAAGAATTGCCTCCTCAAAGTAGAGTCGACCTTAAGGAGAGGAATGAAGGAAAGCTCCAGGGACCTCCATTTACTGATGTGTCTTGACTCAAAATGAGAATGAACTGTAAACATCCTATAATAATTGGAACATGGAATGTACATAGTATGAATCTAGGAAAATTAGAAATCATCAAAAGGGAATTGGAGTGCATAAACATCAACATTTTAGGCATCAGTGAGCTACAATGGACTGGTATAGGCCAGATGGTCTACTATGCTAGGAATGAAAAATGAAATGTAATAGATTACATTGATCATCAAAAAAGACATCTCAAGATCTGTCCTAAAGTACAATACTTTCAGTGATAGAATAGTGCCCACATACTTACAAGCAATGCTGGTTAATATGGCTATTATTCAAACTTATGCACCCAACACTAAGGCCAAAAATGAAGAAAGGGAAGATTTTTATCAGCTTCCGCAACCTGAAATTGCAATCAGGATGCACAGATAATTACCTGTGACTGGAATGCAAAAGTTAGAAACAAAGAAGTCTCAGTAGTTGGAAAATAGGGCCTTGGTAACAAATGATGCTGGACATGGCATGATAGAATTTTGTCCAACCAATGAACTTTTCATTCCAAGTACATTTTTTCACACATAAATGGTGACTATACACATTGAATTTAGCAGATAGAACATACAGGACCAAAACTGACTACATTTGTGGAAAAAGATGATGGAAAACCTCAATATCAAAAGTCAGATGAAGACTAGGTGCCAATTATGGATCATGCCATCAACTACTCAGATTCAGGTTCAAAGTGAAGCTGAAGAAAATTAGAACAAGTATATGAGAGCCATGGTATGACCTTGAGTATATCCTACCTGAGTTCCAAGACTACCTCAAGAACAGTTTTGATGAGGTAGAAACTGAAGATAGGAGACCAAAGGAGTTGCGGCATGACATCAAAGATATCATTCATGAGAAAAGCAAAACGTTAGTAAAAAGACATGGCAAAAAAAGAAAAGACCAAATTATATGTCGAAGGAGACTCTGAAACTTGTCCTTGAATGTGAAACAGGTAAAGTAAAAGGAAGACATGACAAAGGTAAGGAGCTAAACAGAAGATTTCAAAGGGCACCTTGAGAACACAAAATCAAATATTATAATGACACATGCAAAGGGCTTGAGATAGAAAACCAAAAGGGAAAAACATGCTCTGTTTTTGTCAAGCTTAAAGAATTGAAGAAAAATTCAAGCCTTGAGTGGCAATAGTCGAGGATTCCACAGGGAAAATATTAAATGGTGCAGGAAACATCAAAACGAGATAGGAGGAATACACAGAGTCATTATACCAAAAAAGAATTGATGGATGGTCAACTATTTCAAGAGGTTGTATATGAGGTGGAACCAATAGTACTGAAAGCAGAAGTGGAAGCTGCCTTGAAGGCATTGGCAAAACACAAACCTCCAGGAATTGATGGAATACCAATTGAGGTGTTTCAACAAACAGATGCAGCCCTGAAGGTGCTAACATGTTTATGCTAAGAGATTTGGAAAACAGCTATGTGGCCAACTGAATGGAAGAAATCCATATCTGTGCCTATTCCCAAGAAAGGAGATCCAACCAAATGTGGAAATTATTGAACAACAACATTGATGTCTCACACAAGTAAAATTAGCTAAAGATCATTCAAAAGCTACTGCAGCAATTTATTAACAGAGAACTGGTGGAAAATCAAGCCAGGTTCTTAAGACCTTGTGGAACCAGGGACATCATTGCTGATGTCGGGTGGGTATTAGTCCAAAGCAGAGAATATCAGAAGATATCTATGTTTTATTGACTATGAAAGGTATTTGACTGTGTGGACCATAAAAAATTATGGGTAACATTGTGAAGAATGGGAATGCCAGAGCACTTAATTGTATTTGTGAGGAATCTGAACATGGACTAGGAGACAGCCATTTGAAGAGAATAAGGCAGCATTGCTGGCTTTAAAGTCAAGAAAGGTATGTGTCAAGGTTGTAGCCCTTCACCATACCTCTTCAATCTCTATGCTGAGCAAATAATCCAAGAAGCTGGACTTTTTGAAGAGGAATATGGCATGAGGATTAGAGGAAGACTCATTAACCATCTGTGTTATACAGATGACATAACTGTTTGCTGAAAGTGGAGAGGATTTGAAACATTTATTGATGATCAAAGTATGGATTGTGTTTCAACATCAACAAAACAAAACTCTTTAAAAGTGAGTCATTAAGCAAGTTCATGAAAAATGGAGAAAAGATTGAGGTTGTCCAAGATTTTGCTTTACCTGGTTCTACAATCATTACCCCTAGAAGCAGCAGTCAAGAAATCAAGGGACACATTGCATTCAGAAAAGCTGTTGCAAAAGACCTCTGTAAAGTGTTGAAAAGTGAAGATGTCTCATTGAAAACAAAGGTGTGCCTGCCATGGTATTTTTAGTTGCATCATATGCTTGTGAAAGCTGAACGTTAGTAAGGGAAACAGGATAAGAACCAATGCTTTGAATTATGGTGATAGACACAAATATTGAATATACCATTGATTGGCAAATAACCAACCTGTCCATCCTAGAAGAAGTACAAACAGATTGATCCTTGGAAGCAAGGTTGGCTAAATGTATTTTGAACATGTTGTCAGGAGGGACCAACCCCTGGAGAAGGACATGTTTGGGTGAGTGGTAGGTCACCAAAAATAGGAAGACCTTCAACTAGATGAATTGACACAGTGGCTACAACAACGGGCTTAGTCACAAAAGACATTGTGCCCTGTACAGCATCAGGGAGTCTTTCGTTCTATTGTAGATATGGTCACTATGAATCAGACCTGACTTGACGGCACCTAACAACAACAACAAACACAACTGGATAACTTTTCTTTTCCCCTTTTGTACTCCTCTTGTCAGGAGAATATTCTTTCAAATGACTGTAGCTTTCTCATATTCTAACACCTTATGCTTTACAAATATCTTATGCATAAATCTATTCCTTCATATTGCCTTAGATCTTTCCTGTGAACAGTCAGGCACATTAATTCCCACACAAATCACCACCATGCTAAATACAATGTGTTTCCACCTCAGCCTAAAAAAGGACTGCTGAGAGGGACTACCCCCTTCCTCACCTCTGGGATGCAGGAGTTTCCTTGAGACTAAAGGAAGTGCTCCCAAACAGATAAAATTCTTGCAACCTGAACATTGCACCAACTACATGGCCCCGATGATTCCCCCAAGAATGAGGGGCAAGTGCTGAGAACAACCCATAAGGTACAGAAGATGAGGCCTTTCAAAGTTGGAAGGTAGAAAACTGAGAAAACTTCTCTAGCACTCCAGATCATATACATCTTCTATAAACAATGAGCAGCATTCAATAAAAATTATGATATAATATAAATGAAAAAAGTAAGAAAATATACCATCAAGAAAAAACAGTGGTCAGAAGCCTATAATCCCAGTAACTTGGGAGGTGGATGCAGGAGTATTGCAAATTTGAGACTAGAGGCAGTCTGTATAAAATGTAAAAATAATGGGCTGAGGGTACAGCTCAGTGGTATAGCACTTGCAAAGCATGCAAGTGTGAGGCCTTGGGTTCAGCTCCACAGTACCACAAAGAAGAAAGAAAGAAAGAAAGAAAGAAAGAAAGAAAGAAAGAAAGAAAGAAAGAAAGAAAGAAAGAAAGAAGGAAGGGAGAGAAAGAGAGAGAGAGAGAGAGGGAGGGAGGGAGGGATGGAAGGGAGGGAGGGAAGGAAGGAGAGAGAAAGAAGAAAAGAAAGAAAGAAAATAATAAAACCAGTTATTAAAAGACAACCAGCGAGGAACACGTTAAAACAATCAAAGTAGGAATTTAAAATAATGATCGCTATAAATCTCCAGCAGCACCACACTGATTGAAATATTGGATGGACAGGGGAGTAGCGAGATTGTGGTGAAAATGTGTCTTTAAAAGGCACAAGGTTATTGTACTAGGCAAAAATAATTGTTTTTATTTATTATTTATGGTTTATGTCCAGGTTCTCACAAAACAGCCCTCACCAGAGATATCATAGATGATACTGTGCTCAAAGCTACTTTATGAGCTTTGCACTAATGACGAGGGAACTGTACATCCTGGAAGGGCAGTATCAGCTGTAACTGCACATAACTCAGTTTTCCTGATCAAAATACTCAATCAGTGGTTTTCAAAGTGTGGTGGAAAGATCAACACCAGTAGTATCTCCCAGGAGCTTACTAGAAATAGAGATTTAGGGGCTCCACTCTACATCTACAAAACCTTGGAAATGGGCTTAACAGCATGTGTTTTAAAAAGCTTCACAGGGGCTTGTGGTACATTCTAAAATGTGTGTGTGTGTGTGTGTGTGTGTGTGTGTGTGTGTGTGTGTGTGTGTGTTACAGTACTGGGAATTGTATTCAGGGTCTTGTGCATGCTAGACAAGCACTCTACCACTACATTGAACCCTCACCCTCCCCTCCTATTTTTATTTTGAGACAGGATCTTACTGGGTTGCCCAGGCTGCCTCTGGCCTCAAACTTGTGATCATCCTGCTTCAGCCTCCTGAGTAGCTGGGATTACAGGTATGCACCACCCCCACAGGCTCAATATATTTTTAAAATGGAATTCACCATTATAAATAAAAATAACTTCAGATTCATATACCACCACTCACGAATTCTAATAAACTTTCAGGATGAAATAACAGAAATGCACTGCAAATATTTTCAGAACAGTAAATGAAAGTAGAATAGTTTTGAACTTGTTTCATGAGGCTCACATAAGCCTGATACCAATCTGACAATATAAGAAAAGAAAATTATAGATCAGCATCCCTTTGAAACTAATACATAAAAGTTCATATCAAAACTTTAGGTAATTTAGACTAATACTACAGAAAAACATAATGCATCTTGACTAAGTGAAGCTTATCCCATAAATGCTGACAAGAGAAAAATCAATCAACCATGCAATTCATGATAATAAAATCATTGAGAAATATTACACCATCCATTTAAAGGATGAGGATAAAGCACTTGACAAAATTTAACACCTGATACTGTTAAGAAATCCCCATAAATGTAGGGCTAGAATAGAAATTCCTAATTCTAATGGAAAGGGTCTATAAAAAACCAACAGTAGAGTGCTGCTTTGCACTCTGAGACCATGGTAGTGATCGCTACTATCACAAAATGGGAGAAGGATCTCACAGCCTACTCCCAAAACAATTCCAAAACAATCAACACTGAAAACCTATGAATAGCAGAGAAGAACTGACATAGTGCTGGGCAAAGCACAGTGTTAGGGAGTGTTTCCTTCTGTTGTGTACAGGGTCACTATGAGTTGGACCTGACTTGGTAGCACCTAACAACAACAATTCATTGAGTTCTTAGAACAATGCCTGTACAAAGTAAAAACCACAAAAATAAAATAAAAAAAAATACTGTGCCAAGTGCAGTGGTGCACACCTGTAATTCCATTGACTCAGGACACAGAGTCAGGAGCGTCACAGGTTTGAGGATAGAGACAGCCTGTATAACTTAGTGAAAGCCTTTCTCAAGATAAAAAGATGAAAATGGAGGTAGGGATGCAGCTCAGCAATAGAGCACTTGCAAAGCATGCATAAAACCCTGGGTTCAGTACTCCACTGCCACAAAAAAACTAAAAACAACAGCAAACAGAAAAACCCTCAGAAATTATTAATTGTTCTTGCCATTAATGTTACAAGAAACTACATGTCAAAATTTGTGACATAGTATAAAGTAACTATCTTTTTACTGGCAAAAAATTAAATGTTCAATAAATCAATAAATGTTCTTTTTTTGATCCTCACTTATTTTAAAAGAAATTTTCTTTGCATTTTGTTTTGAAATTTAATAGCATCAAAGTGGTATAGGAAAAGAGAGTCTTTTTGGTTATGAAAATAGTTTTAAAACACTTTCACTATTTTGTTCCTCTCTAAAGAACAGACATTGTCCTCTTATTTTCATATAATAAATTTTTTTGCAGCAAAAATACAAGTTTCTGACTGTGTGACTTTGTGTTTTGTGAAAGAGAGTGCATGTGACTTTTATGATGGGGTCTCCACCTCAGACCCCCTTTTATCTTTTCCTACTTTATATGTCTACCTAAATGAGATTTAGTCTTTACGTGTAGTAACAGATGTCATGGGGTGGGAGTTTGGCTCCCTTGGTAGAGTGCTTGCTCTGCACACTTTCAGTCTCTAGGTTTGATTCCCAGCACCACAAAGATGGGAGGAGGACCTGGCAGCCCAGTCCCAAAACAATCAGCCATTGAAAACTCCATGAACTGCAGAGAAGCACTGACACAGTGCCAGGTATGGCACAGTGTCGAAGAGTGTTCCATCTGTTGCACATTAGGGTCACTATGAGTCAGACATGACTTGACAGTACCTAACAACAACAACCAAATCAGATGTCATGAAGACACATACATTTAGGTGGTGGTTCAGTGATTCTGATTATACTTTAGTGCCCCAGTGATGTCTCTCAACAGAAATCTTGAAATCCAAAAATCCATTTAGAGAATTGTATGTCTCTATTTCTCTTCAGGTTTCTGGATAAAAGTTATGTGTGTTTTGTTTTTTCATAAAAAAACTATCTTGAGAGTTATGAACTACTTTTAACTCCTAATTTCAAGTTCTCTGAATTCTAGTCCTTTCATCAGAAGGAAGAAGAAAACCCACCTGTTTCCATAAATCTTCATTTAATCCTCACCATCATCCTGTGAAATACTAATAAAATCCCTATCTTATAGATGAGGAACTTGAGTCAGAGTGAGACTAGGCAATGTAAAGTTCTATAGCTAGATGTGGTAGAGCTGAGTTTTGAACCTAAATAGAATTGCTCCAGAACTTTAGCTACTGAACATTGCACATCTTCCCACTCAAATTAAAATAATTTGCTTTATGTCTTTGTCAAAATTAGACTTCAGAGAGTCACCATCTATTTACCTTGCTCATGGCACCCAGCACATTGTAGATTTCTTTATTAGTCAGCTGTCATTACTGTTGCCTAAAAAACAACCCCAACAAAGTTACGGAGGAAAAGGTTTATTGGAAGTTCAGTTAGACAGTCATTCCATAAGGGTGGCAGGACAGACATTCCAAGAAATAGATGTTGAGTGAATAAACAGTGCCAGTAGCAATTATCCTTGATTTACAGATGAGGAAACTAAGATTTAAAAAGATTTTAAATCTATTCAGAATTAAGCAATTAAACAGTACATACAAGATTTGAACTGGGACCACTCAAACATTTGCTCATCCCTTTTTATATCACACTACATAAAATCTTTACCAGGAAATGAATGAACAGTAAGAAAGAAATGAGAAAATTTTACCCATGAAGGGTTGATGTATCTAATAACATTTTTCATGATGCCTTTAACAGTACCTTGTAAAAGGAAGTACTCACCATCACTTGCTAGTGACAGCTAAAGCCTAAGGTGCCTGGTGTGACAATGATGAGGATGACACCAGTTCCACTCACAGGACATAATGTTGTCATTAGCATCATGTGTGCAAACTTTGATATGTTCAGTAAAAGATCTACTGTTTGATCTCAGCAAGTGAAAAACTCACTCAATTCAGTCAAAAAGCAATAGACATTGATTTAGCCCAGTCATTAAAATAACACTTGAAAATCTAGTTCAGTCTTGTTTGTTTCTTTTAGTTTTTAAACTTTTTACTTTTTACTGTATCTTTGACACTGCATGAAATATCCTTACACAGGAAAGTCATAAAATAAGTTTATGTTCAGGAAGGTAGGCTGGACTAGAAGATATCAATACAATTAAAATTTAAAAATGTATAGAGTCAAGTTGTATTTGCTCATATTCCTTATGGATTGAGAGCTAACATGGAAAAATTCATATTCTAGAAGGTAGTAACAGGTAAGGTAGTAATTATTAAGGTATTAATTATAAAAGTAATAAGAACAGCATTTATATAATCAGCAACAGACTCAGAAAAGCATATCTTAATGGTGATGTTGAGTGTAGTTCTATCTTATTACATTCAGTTGTTTTCTTCTTTAAAAAAGGAAATTTAAAAGGAATTGGAAAAAGCAGATACTTGCTACCATTCTTAATCAGCTGCAGGCACAGTCACAGGGCATATCCACAGAAATAATGGCCTCTTACTGGCCAGACAAGCAGGTGACTCATTCCCCAACTGGACCTCTGAATTGAATTGCAATTACTGGGAAATTCCACAATTTTCTGCCTCATGTTGTGAATAACAACAACAATAACAAAGCACCAATGTATGCTTAATGAACAGATAAAAGATTTGATTTGCTAGTTTGAATGACCTAATCTAATGTTTCAATCTTTTGATCAGTAGAAAACTAAAATACCTTCCATTAGCTCTTAAACAAAGCAAGAAAAGGAAATAGGATCAGTAAGATATGTGTAGAAAACAACCTGTGAATAGAGACAAAACTAAAATATAATGTCCTTTGTGTCCTTCCTGTCTTTTTTTATTCATTCATTCAACAAATATTGAGCATCTATCATGAGTGAGGCCAAGCATACAGATATTTTTACTGTGCTACCTACTCACTTAAGAAAGGTGGGGTACCGTATGGAAATACGTCAGTCTGTGGTAGATGACCTCAGAATGATAAACCATTCAAATAACCATAACAGGTGAGGGAAGATGGAGATATCTTCCACCTGGAGTAATCAGATAAGGCACTGAAACAGGTCTTAAATCTCATCAGGACCACCAATCTATTCATAACTCCGTCCTTCCTTCCTTCCTTCCTTCCTTCCTTCCTTCCTTCCTTCCTTCCTCCCTTCCTTCCTTTCTTTCTTTCCTTTCTTTTGTTTCTCTTATTTTTCTCCTTCACTTTCCCCTTAACAGTTTATATTCCATTACCCATCATTCCAATAACTCTCTTAGCCACATTCTAAACATACTGATGGCCTTATTCTTTGATCATACTGGTCTTTCAAAACACTAGTCCTGAATAAATTTATCTACTGATTCTCTTTTTGTATTCTTTTCTGGCATTATAACAATCTTTTTTCATATTATTGTATAATCACATTACTCTACAATGATGATTTCAAAATTTTTTATTCTCCTATTTTCCTCTTTTACATTCTTCTTCATTTCTTATTTTCCACTTCTTCCTTATTAGCAGTTAACATTGTCTTTTACCTCATAAGGAAAATAGAGGCCATTAGCTGGACATTTCTTCAGTCTCTACATCATGTTCTCCAAGTCACGCTCCCTTTACCCTGACTCATTTCTCCTCTCTCTCTCTCTCTCTCTCTCTCTCTCTCTCTCTCTCCCCCTCTCTCTCTCTCTCTTTTCAAGACAGGTGGCACATTTCCTTCTTGCTAATGCCAAATATCTCAACTGCTCTTTGGAATCTATATTCTCCTATCTCCTCAAGAACTTTACACAATCATACATTTTTTTCTTTTTGTAATATTTTGTTTCTCTTTACACTTGAACATTTCCAATGGTTTTTAAGCCATCTCTCATGGAAGAGACTGATCTTTCATTTCCCTCCAGCTGTATGAACTAGTCAAAAGCATTGTGTATATTTTGCTATCTCCATTTCTTCATTTCCTGATCTCTGTCCAACACTCTAACCTGTATTGAACCTTCTCCACTCCACTGTCATCAAGGTTGCAGTGGGCTCCATGTCACGAAGTACCATTGCCTTTTTTCAGTTTCAACACATTTGGTTTCTCTACATATAGTACTTTATTCTCCTTTGGCCTTATGTTAGCTCAGGTTATTCTGGCTTTCTTCCTTCCTTTGGCCACAACCTCTCAGTGTCATTTGCAGGCCCTTTCTCTTCTACACACAAAGGGATTGCTAGCCTTCTAGGCCAGATCTGGCCTTTGTTCTGCTCACTTTTATGTCCCTCTCTAAGCAATCCCATGCTTAAGCTACCATCCATGTCTCCATTAGACATCCATCTCCTGTATCTTCTAAGGTTTTCATCAACTGCCTGCCTTTTTCTATTCTTTTCTTTTCTTTTGTTTTTTGTTCAGTGCCTTATCTGGATTTGACCACACCTCAACCTCAAGGTGATGTGGAGGAGTTGTATTGTTTTGGTGTTAAAAGCTAGGTAAAATCTTAAAAGATGGAATATAGAAGTAAAAGAAATTATGCCAGAAATTGAAAGTGCCAAAACGAAAAAGGTACAAAATCATAAGAAAAATGATCAAGGCAAATTTTGGAATCAATTAGTGACCTGTTTGACACAAGCACAAGGTTTGATCGTAGATGGAGCCTGACTCATGGAGGAATTTGACTGTCAGATCAGGAAACAATTCTCCCGCTCATTAGATAATAATAATCTCGTGATAGTTTTCAATAAGGGACATATGATTTTAAAACAGCAGGTTAAGATCACAAACCAAGGGACTTTATACAAGTGGGCTTTAGGAAAAGAGACTATAGAGGCTAGAGTATGCAGTTGGAGGATAACTATTTTAAGCTTTCTGTTTTGGGGTTATAAAGGCTTTGATTAGAATAATAATGAAAAGTGGAAGGAAAAATTGGCCCCAGAAAACGTACTGAAAGACAACAACTAAATTTGGTGTGCCTAATATGCATCAGATAAAAATTCAGACTAAAAAGTTCCTTTAACCCTTTGACTACCATTGGAACACATAGGTCCCATGAAATTTCACAGCAGTACCAGGGGGATTTGTTTCCATTAACTATGCATAGGGAACAGGAAAAGGTAAGTACTAAAAAAAAAGGAAGGACACCTTGTCCAACGGGTGGAATGTTATATAATGGTTGGAAAGAGATCAGTTGTGAAGACCTGAGAGTGGAATGCTCAGAAGTCCATTCAAACTAGATGAGATAATGTTTGCAGGCACTGTTGGAAAAGAAAGATAAGGAAAGAATCAGATCATATACAGTTATTCCCTCCCCAAATAGCCATGTATTAGACAGAAAGGAGGGGCTGTCAAAATAGTTCTAAGCTTTCCTTTCAGAAAGTGATTATTGATATATTTTTCCCAAATGATTGTTGTATCTGTAATATTCAGAAAAGCATAAATCTGGGAATGCAAGTAGATTTAATATTTCATGTCAACTCAATTGAATAGGAAACTTATACTATTGGAAAGGATTGTGAAACCCATTCTAGCTTAGCAGAAGAGGGCCCTGAAATTGATTAGCAATGTATACTTTGGACAAAGCATAAAGAGTTGATATATTTGCTAACTGTGGAAACATCATTTTCTGGCATATAGGTCAGAAGCAAGGCAGCATTTAGATATCCATCACAGGCTTATATGGAAGTAGATAAGCCAGACAAAGCCATCCTAATTTAAGGTTGCTTAGCTGAAAGATTTGAACTACTGGAATCTGGATTTTGAAAGAGGAAAACCAAATTCTATTTATTTCTCTAATCTGGTTTTGGATTTCATATTCCTTCCTCCCTTCTAAGTTCATTTGGGACTGACATAAATATATTTGAACTTTATATTCAAGGATATATACAACCAAATTTGCACCATTATCCCAGATTGGTTTTTTGATATGCTTTTCAGCACAAGGAAATACTCTATTCTAGATTTAAAAGCTTCTAAAATATACTCTTTTTGTTTGTCTTTGTTGTTTATTTATTTGTTTTTGTAGTATTGGGTGTTGAACCCAGGGTCTCATGCACGCTGAGCAAGCACTCCACCACTGAACTGCAACCCATACCCCCTTTTTATTTTTTATTTTTATTGAAAAGCAGGATCTCCCTAAATTGTGCAGGCAGCCTCTGACCTCAAACTTGCAATCCTCCTGCCTCCATCTCCAGAGCCTCTGGGATTACAGTCATATAGCTTCACATCTTTACCTTTTCCTGTTCCCTTAATTCCTTCAGTTTCTTCATTCTCCCAATGGTCTGCCACTTAGTCATTTCTACATGATGTCATGTTCCCTGTCTCCAGGAGATGAAATGGGAGGGTATATAGGAAAATGAAGGGAGTGATGGTGTCCCCATACATAGTAATGTCTCTGAAGACATGGCAGGGAAGGTGGGGTGACATGCATGGCATCTTTCCTAGTGTTCAGCCCCATCATGGTACAAATATTAGTCAGTGGACCTAGGCAGATGGAAAGTGTGGTTGAGAGACAGCTGGTCTCATCATCTAATTCAAAGCCTCAATATACACTGGGAAAAAAAAAGAAGTTCCATCATTTTATTAAGTATATCTTATTAGCAGTGTAAACATTGACATATTTTGAGATTATAGCTATCTTTTTGATTAACATTTGCAAAACTAATTTCTATACTGAATAGTCACAGTCTTATTTTCTATACTTGTGTTAAAAATTCTTCTGCTATTGTGTAATGCATTGTTCATGTGAAGCTGTTTTTAAAGGAAACACAGTTCTGTCTTGATAAATATCAGAAAACGACCAGATGTTTCCTACTGTCCAAGCCAAACCAGTCAACAGTATGATCAAGCTTTCACTGCCATAGTCATGAACTGCATACCACCCACAGGCTCCCAATAGGGCAGAGTCCCGTGCTTCAGCTCACAGCACATGGTGTGATCTAAATAGAAACAAAAGAAAAAAACAAGGAACATCATTCTGTTACTGTTACCTTTCTCACTGAGAAACAGAATATGCCGTTGTCATTTTCAAAAGTCTTAATCCATAAAAGGAATAAGTTGGCTTTTGGTATGATAGAACACTTTCACAGAGAGAATAGAATTTAATTTGTTTCTCCTCTGAAAAATTTTGGAATTCATTTGAAAGATTAGAGAGGAAAAAAATGAACTTGTTTGAGAATAATATATCAAGAAAGCCTAGGTGCTAAATGAGTTTCTTATTAGAATAACCCAAAGTGGTTGTTGTGCCTTCCCATGGTCTGCATTCTGGCCTTAGGGCCACATGGAAAGGGAATAATGTGGGGAGAGAAGACAGGGTTTCATACAGAGTGAACAGTGTTGCAATGATTGAGAGACATGGATGCTTAAGGCTTCCTTAGCTATCAACTAGCAATCCCTGGATATGCATAGACAGAAGAACAATGGGAGAAAAATCTGACATTATTGATTAAAAATACATGGTATGGAAACATGAAGCCAAAGTAAGTAGTTTGTACCTATATAAGGAGGCAAAATAATAGCACTATGAATTACTAA
Source organism: Pedetes capensis (assembly GCA_007922755.1). NCBI lineage: Eukaryota > Metazoa > Chordata > Mammalia > Rodentia > Pedetidae > Pedetes > Pedetes capensis. The sequence continues at coordinate 65,507 of VMDO01005843.1, read as the reverse complement.
AAGCCAAAGTGTATTATTAGACAAATGGTGGTATTCCTGAGGAGGGCTAAAGACAGAAGTGCAAATGTCAAGGGTCATAGGGCCAGGGATGGTAGTGGACTCAGGCAATCCTAGTGACCTGGGAGGCTGAGGCAGGAAACCACAAGTTCAAATCCAGAGGCAGCCTGTGCAATTTAACAAGATCCTGTTTCAAAATTAAAACAAACAAACAAACAAAAAACAGAAAAGGGGCTGAAGGTGCAGATCAGTGATAGCACATTGCTTACTATGCACACGGCCCCGGGTTCAGTGTCTCAGTACTGAGAAAAAAAATTAGGGATGGTGATATGCTGCTGGATAAGAGTCTGAGAAGGATCATCACCACACATTGGGAAAGCTCTATGTGGAAGGGATCATGATGGACACAGCTTTCCAAAAGGGAAAAGAACTTTGAGTGGAAACTAGCACCAATGATATAGAAGGTCCCAAGTGAATGAGAATGTAAATGCACTGGACTGAGGAGCTGGAGAGTCTTAGGTAGAAAGTTCATAGTGAGAATGAAAATTGATTGCAAGACTTCAAAGAATAGTTAATTAGTAAGGAGTAAAGCCAGGCAACTGCTCTAAGAAGCATAAAATTGGATGAAAACGTGAAAGGTGTTGCACTCACAGGAAGCAGGGTTGAGGGAAAGCTTCTCCTTTGTCTTATAATTGTTGTTATCAATTTGGTCAGATTGTGCAAATCATTTTTCTGCAAATCATTTCAGAAAAAGGTACTGATTACTAATTGAGGGCAAGAGATAAAAAATATAAGAAACATTGTATAAATTGTAAACATAAGTACTAGAAGATTCAAGGATATAAACTCTCAAAAAGTTAGATTTAGTAAAAAAGGAAGACATTTGCTTCTGTATCAGAAAAGAGAAGGACCAGGAAGTAAAGCTGAATATCCACATGTAGAAAGGAGCAAAAGTAGGAGAGTGCATGTCTGATGTTCTCAAGCTATTCTAGTGAGGAGAAGCCCCTCCCACTCCACCCCCCCACCCCCCCACACCCCCGAGAGTTTGCCAGCAAGAGGAGATCCTGAATTAGGGCTGAACTCTTCGAGAGAAGAGAGAAAATCTGTAATTGATGCAGTGGAGAGTTCAAGTGAGAAGTAAAAGAAATAAAGTAAGAAGTATAGTAACCCAAGTGTGCAGCTAAGTTTGGTCAGGTTTTCTCCATACATAGTCAACATTCACAAGACAGATGAAATGCAAGACTGTGATGCCAAAAATGGTCATTTTCCTGTGGAGAGGCTGTGGAATCCTACATCAATCCTTATCCCTTTCTTACCATACTACCTGATAGGTAACTGAGTAACTAGTACCAGAAGTACATACTTGTTTTCAGCTTGAATAGACAAAAGCAACTTACCTACAGACCCACTTTATCCTGGATTCATTCTTAGACCATTTATGTGCCACTGATGAGAAAGTCAGTCCCAGGTATCCTAAAGGACAGTGTGATACTGTCAGATGTTGGCCTGACATAGTATGATATTAAAATGGCTGAGCACCTGGTGCAGGCTGGTGGAGGCAAAGAAAATCAGAATGTGGAAAAATGGGAGAAGTAGATGACAGACAGGGCTATGAACAGATACTAGCATTTATATAAGGGAGACGGGGAGATGGAGCCTTAGAAAATTCACAAGTTTGGGATATTAAAGATGAAATAATTTTAAAATAAGCCAATGCTAGCAGAGGTAAGGAGGAAGAGAAGATGAAGGAAAATAAGTAGTGATTGCAACACAGAAATAAAAGGACAATAATGATACTTTGATATTTAAGTCCATAATATGTCATAAAGCAAGATGTGGTTGTCATCATATTCTACATTCTGCCCAAGGTTCTGCTTCTCGTGAAACAGGGTCAAAGTCCAGGCCTGCAGTAACTTTGACCTTCTGCTTCAGATGACTGATAGAAAAACAAAGTCCTGATTTTAAAAAATCATCCAGGAGCAGCAGGGGTCAGGCCCCTGACTATTGTCAGGCTTAGAATAAGAGGGAAATGAAAGCAAAGCACATCATTAATCAGCCTACAGAGAAGAACGGAATGAGGGAAGGCAATGACCTCCTACTCTCCATTATTCTCTTGTATTCCCATAATCTCCTACCACACAATCTCCCATATCCCTTAGTGTCCCCCCTCCCACTGTTCTTAAGAGATCTGACATGCACCTCAAGAAGTGTAGGACAAACTGGCTTTGGGAAGTTACAAATGACTAAAACATTAGAAAGGATGTTGAACTCACTATTAACTAGGGAAATCAGGTTTAAAAGCAAAAGAAGGAGGAGAAAGAGAAGGAGGAGGAGGAGGAGAAATAATGAAAAAAGCTATTAAATAGCTAAAAGAGAAAAGTTGAGGTCAGAATATCTTCTAAGTAATGTTGAAAATATACATATTAGAGTCAGACACAGTGGCATACTCTTGTAATCTTAGCACTTGGAGGCTGAGGCAGCAGGATCAATGGGAATTGGAGGCCAGCCTGGTCTACATAGCAAGTTCCTGGATAGCCTGGGCTATACAGTGAGACTCTGTCTGAAAACACACAAACAAAGGAGAAAGAGAAAGAAAGACAGAAAGAAAGAAAGAGAAAGGAAGGAAGGAAGGAAGGAAATATGTACATTTTAGAATATACAGCACAATTAATTTTCACACAGTTAACACAATGCCAAAATATTAACTATATCCTAGAAAGAACTTCACCTGCAGCTGTAGCCCTGTGACATCCGATCCCGTCAGATCTCGAAGCTAAGCAGGGTCGGGCCTGGTTAGTACCTGGATGGGAGACTACCTGGGAACACCAGAAGCTGTAGGCTTGGGAGAAGGACCTGGCAACCCCCTCCCAAAAATCAATCTGCCATTGAAAACCCTATGAACAGCAGAGAAGCACTGACAATAGTGTTTCCCCTGTTGTACAGAGGGTCGCTATGAGTCGGATGCCGACTCGATGGCACCTAACAACAAGAAAGCACTTCAGATTCCCCTCTCAGTCCTACCACACACCTAGGGACAACCACAATCTTTACTTCTAACACCACAGATTATTGTCGTATTAAATAGTTCAGTTAATTTGTTCAAATTTTTAAATATCTGGGCTTAAGATAAAAGTTATTAATATCCCATATTGGTTGTATACCAACAAAAAGACTATATTTCCATACTTTAAATTAGCATAGTATAGTGAAAGAGTGGGAAGGGCAAAATTGTATTATAACCAGTTAGGTTAAGGAGATTGAGAGACTCTAAGGTCAAAATGTAAAAGGATTATCACCTTAGGCCTTGAAATTGGCAGGGGATAAGGAAGAGTGTGCAGGCGAGGTCCCTGAACCATGTGTCCATGTCATCAAGGAAGAAATGAGGGTACCAAGTGATCACATCCAAGGACAAAGGATGGCTAAAGGTAGTTGTATGAGAAAGCTCCAAATGCTTGTAAGTGAAGGCAATACAGGAAGGAGGAATACCCTCATTCCATGAAGGAAAATGACCAAAAGAAGAAGCCTCTTTGGTTGCAATGATAGGAAAAGTTAATGGAAGGAAAGAGTTGAAAAGATGAGTCAGTCTGGTTACTGCTGAGTGGAAGGGAGATGGGGCACAGTGCAGGAAATGACCTCCAAATCCTCTAGGGTCCTCAAAACAGTGAAACAACATGGTCTAAACTAAAAGCCCAAAGCAATCCCTTTTATACAGGAAACGGATACGGGCAATCTTCCTCTTCAGGTAAAGGAATTCTAACCATTTTTGTATTATTGACGCTTTTGAGGTTAAAAAAAAAAACTAGATTGTTTTATGGGCAAAAAGGAAGAGTACATATGCACTATATATTAAATTCTATTTCAGAAGAGTGACTCCCAAATTCACATACACTCATGTATAGTATAGGTTAAAGACGCTTGGTTTAAGGAAGATCTACAGTTGAAAATACAGCATGCCAACTGAGGGTATTTATTTAGATAGAGTATGCACACTGTATGGTGGGAAAAGAACTGGATTTAGGTAGAAGTCCTGACTAGATGTATGATTTGGGGGAACCTTTAACCCTGTGACTTAGTTTTCTCATCTCCAAGGTGAAAATAAGTCAGAGGTAGGATTTTATTCTGTTTTCAGGGTCAAATGAAATAATGTGACTATGGATAGCAAGCATCGAAACACAAATAAAAGTCACAATTGGTGCTAGGCTTTATCTATTATTGTATATTCTTGACTCTAATCTGCACTCTCACAACAGTTTTAGAGGGCTAGGAAATCAGATAGGGATTAGAAGCACATATGGATTGGATTCATGGTGGAGAGACCAAGAGGGTATGCAATCCTAATCTACAGATCTTTGTTGCCCTCTAATACTGTTGAAAGGGTGCAAATTAGAATTAAAAGTAATAGTATTTGGTTTATTCATTTCCAAAAACCCAGTTTTTCCTAGAATGTAAAACAAAAGAGGAACAAGAAAAACATGTTCTCTTTCCCAGAATTGACTAAATGGATGACTCTCCTTACCTTAATCTGCATTAAAGGATGAAAAAAAGAATGCATGTATTTTATGTCAAAGGGGAGTTTTCCTTTAGAGAACTTAAATGGTGTAAATTATGAGCTGTATAGTCAGAATACTCTTTTGATTTCAGAATTTCAGTAAACAATAAGTGATGATAATGGAAATTATCCTGTACTTTTTTTTTCTATGTTTTTCTAACCCCTGATCTTATCTCCTGGACATTCTTACCCTAAATATATGAAGCAGGGGGAAAGCAGAAAACTTCTGTGTACTATGCTGCAGTAAAAAACAGTAAAACACTCAGAAAAAAAAAAAGCTTTACAGCTAAATTTAAGCAAAACTCAGCCAAATATTCCATTCATCAAAAATTTTAGCTTAACTTTGTTTTTAGGAAATATAGGAGATGGAGGTCACTCTAATCAGGTTTTCATAATAATACCACTAAGAATAATAGGGATGGTTGAAATGAAGAAATTGTGAGAGAGACAGGAAGCAAAGAGAAACAGATGAGAATGGGGATGAAGAAGAAAAGGAAAAATGGGGAGGAAGAAAACTAACATGTCAGCAACAATGTGGAAGATCAAGAAGGTTCATGGGATTCTACACCTCTACTCTGTATTTTTCATCCTCATTTATTAGTTCAATCTGTCTTTACTAAGGTCTAATTCTGCCATGTTGTAAGGGGAGTGCAAAAGTTGTGTAGAATGCAATTCTTTTGTTGTGTACACACATACATGCATACACATGTATACACCAGGTAACCTGGTGGTTTCAAGTGAAAGAAATTAAACTATGCTTCTTTAGAGAATGGAATGTATAGCATCCAAGGAAGTAGTATTAATGAGTGAAAAGATAAGAATTCAGATTGACTTGAGAATCTCTTGCTTCGAATCTTTGTTCCACTATTAACAATCTATATTCAGGGTGTATTCATTGGCTTTCTGTCACTGAGACAAAATACTTGAGACAAAAAACTTAAAGAAGGAAAGATGTAGTTTGGCTCACGGTTTCAGAAGGTTCAGTCCAAGGTCAGTTAGCTCCATTGCTTCAGGCCTGAGGTGAAGCAGAATATCATAGCTGGGGGAGTGTGTGGTGGGGAAGGCTGCTCATGTATGGTGGCTCCGAAGCAGTGTTTGAGAGAGAACACCAACAACCAAGGACAGGCTATACTCTTCCAGGACACACCACCAGTGACCTACTTTCTCCAACTAGACCTCACCTCTTACAGTTTCTGTCACTTCCCACTAGTTCATTCAGCTATGAACCCATTAGTAACTTGATCCACTGATGAAGTCAGAACTATGATGATGCAATCACTTCCCAAAGACTCCACTTCTGAACATCGTTGCATTGGGGGAAAAAAGCCTTCAATACATGAGTCTTTGAGGACATTCTAGATCCAAACTATCACACAGAGAAACTTTCCTAAGCTCGCCAATCCTCAGTTGTCACTGTAAAAAGGAGATAATTCTAGCACATGCTGTATAATGTACTTGTGTGTATAAAATAAGATAATGTGTACAAAGCCCTTAGTACAAAGTCAGATACACTGAATAAATGTTGGCAAGCAGCAGGAAGAAACACAGAGCAGGAAAAAGCCTTTCAATATGGAGAGTACAAACCTGATATTCTTACTGTGGTTTTGCCACTAATTTGCTGTATGACCTTTATAAAGGTCACTCTCTCATGCTTTCCTCCTCTTTCCTAGAAGTTAGAAGATAAACTGTCCACAAGACTGACTTTACTTATGATACTAATTATAAGTTCAGCATTTCCCAAGACACTCTTAGAGTCAGGAATTTACTAGAAGGACTCAGCAATCTCACTGAAAGCTCTTAGATTCACAGTTACAGTTTATAAAAGTAAAAGAATACAGATTAAAATTAGTCAACAGAAGAGATTATGGGGTAGAGTCCAAGAAATGTGGAAACATGAGCTTCTAGTTGCCTTCCCCCAGTAGAAATGTGGCTGGGGCTCCTCTCTCTGAAGCAATACATGGAATTTAGACAACCAGGGAAGCTCACCTGAGTCTCGGTACTCAGAGTCTTTACTGGGGCTCCGAGCTCCCTTAGCTTCAGTCATGAGCCACTGTGGAGACAAAATGGATACTGCCTGTCAGACTTTCTGGCATGGCCCCATTCCCTCTGGTAAACAAAGAATCTCTTGTGCAAGACATTCAAAGGGCTGAGAGAAAACCTTCTAGGGTAAGCAGCAGAGCTCTCTTTGGTCAAGGTGAACTTCTCAGTGAATACTATCAAAAGCTGGACTTTCAGCTCTAATAAGCTTATCCAGTAGCCTTCAAACTTTTATTGATTGGACCCTATAAGAAGACATAAATCTGGCATTAAACACGTACACACATACACTTAGATGCTTTGTAAGACAAATATCTTTTTGTTCTATGGAATGTGTGCTGGTATTTTAGTTTCTTTGATTTGATTTGATTCTAAATATTGGTCACATTTCACTAAATCAACAACAGAGGGATCCTAACAGGTACTGTGAAAAATATAGATCTGGAGGACAGGCTCAGGGCACTGTGGCGGGGGCTAAATCCAACGGTCTCAGAAACACAGCCATATTCATTGGTCTGTGTATTTTTTGTCTATCATACTGAAGTCATTACTAAAGATATAGTAGACTTCCAAAGCCTAACATATCTACTGTCTGGCCTTTTATGGAAAATGTGGCAGCCTCTGATCTAGCATACCAAGATGATTTATGACCTCTGAAAAAGACATTTATAATATTACTTGATGTCTCTTCCAACATAGGACAAACGCATAACTTTATACCCATTTTTATTTTATATAAATGCATTATAAAGTAATAAATCTTGGGTTCCAGGCACTGAAGTACATTTTTTCATTTTCTTTTCTTTTCTTTGTTTCTTTCCTTTTTTTCTTTTCTTTCTTTCTTTTTTTTTTTTTTTCGGGGGGGGGTTACTGGGCAGGTTGAACCCAAGGTCTCACACATGCTTTTGCAAACGCTCTACCATTCAGCCGCTCCCAAAGCCCATTTTTCTTTTGTTTTGAGACAAGTTCTCTAAATTATGAAAGCTGCCTCTGGCCTTGAATTTGTGACCCTCCTGTCTCTGTCTCCAATGTCGCCAGAATTACATGTGTGCACCACTGTGCCCAGCTGAAGTAAATTTTTGAAAAGGAGGTCTATAGTGCTAGTTTGGAAGTATCTTTTGTAAAAGGACAAAAGAATGTCATTTTTTTCAAGATCAGTTACCAAGTCAAACAAAGTACCAGGGCTGTGTCATCGTTTATGTTCATGATTTGTATGCCCCCAAGTTTACAGGTTACAAGGGCTTCAAACCTGTGAAAAATTGGGTTCATACCAAGGACATATAGAAAAATACTACTAAGTAAAAGATAGAGAAGACTTAGATGGGAAACTTAGATGGGAAGGGGGGGGAAACATAGGGGAGGGTAAGGGGTAACCTATATGAATCATGTTTATCAAAATGCATATATGAAAATGTCACAATGAAAAGCATGTCAAAATGAATCACATTATGATGTACATTAAAAATTTCTAATAAAAAATTGGGTTCATGTTTGGGTGTGGGTTCAATATATTAAAATTTAGAAGACTTTGTTTGGCTTAGGTTTGGGTTTAAAATTTTAATCTTATGTAGATAGGACAAATAAAACTTTTTTGGATTTTTTTCCAATTTTTAAATAGCTAATGGGGTGGGATTTAGCACAGTTCGTAGAGCACTGCATTGCAGTCTCTGAGGTCCCGAGTTCAATTCCCAGCACCGCAAAAAATGGGAGAAGGGCCTGGCAACCCACTCCCAAGGCAATCCCGAGACAGTCAGCTATTGAAAACCCTGTGAGGGTCTCTATGAGTCGGATACTGACTCGATGGCACCTAACAACAACAACTAAAATAGCTAATGATATCAAAAAAATTGAAAGCTAAATCTGAACCCAACTTTTCACTGGGTTTAGGTTATCAGATGTGGGTTCAGGTTCAGAAAAAATTTTCAAAATGCTAAAACCAGGATGGGTCCAGACATCAGGTTAGGGTTTGGTTTGAAGCCCTGATATCTACACATAAAATATAAACTTCAACTTGAGCTGAACCCAAACATTGTAACTTTTAACATATTGATCTTGTGCTGGGACCTGAACCCAATTTTTTGCCAGTTTTAAGCTCTGCTGTGTTATTGATTAATCTATTAATATTAGCAATCTTTCTTTTCAGAGAAACTGTACCTTTCAACTATAGTAAAATGTAAGGAGTTATATGGCATAGTAAAAGAAATTAGAAGCCTAAGAAATACTGGATTAAGGAGAAAGACTTCAACTTTAATGAGAAACATATTGTACCTAGGGAGAAAACAAAATCTTCCAACTCAGCAATTTGTAATAGGCACATCTCTAAAGTCCAATCCATACAGCATCAGAAGGAAGGAAACAGGAACAGATTTTGGGAAGTGGTGGTTTTTGTTGGGAAGTGGAGAAGAGATAAATCACTTCAATTCTTCAATTCTCTGGTCATCTCTCTTGTCTCTGCCATCTTCAACTGAATATAAGGAAAAGACTAGAAAGAAGTACAGGCCACCCCAGAGGTTGAGCTAGGGAAGACTGGGAAGCAGAGGGACCACAATATAATAGTTTCGGAAATACTAACAGGATTGACTTTCAATGACCTTTACCCTGATTGTGTTGGGAACAGAAATAGAAGCTTGAGACTCTACTGAGTTTGGCTCTATTGAAAACAAGTCCCTCTGTGTGAAGAGGTGACCATATTACAGGGTTCTTTCTCCTCCATAACATGTGAAAAGTACATCATCAGACCTTTCAGTCTCCTGCTTCCCAGAAATTGATAAGCCTATTAATTAAGTGAAATTGATTTGCAGAAGGCTTCTCATTTTCTTCGAGGTACAATCAGGTTTTGCCACACTAAACCTGAGGGGATGCCAAGTTATAAAACTCCTTCTAACTGACATTGATCCTTCTCTCACAATGTCTTTCAAGTCCTCCTTCCTACAGTTTGAATTACTCTGTGCTCTGACCAGCCTTCACACTCCATTTTGAGAATCAAACCTCCTGGTTATCCTAATACAGTTTCTTGTCCCCCATATTTCTAGGTCATTCTGACTAGCTTCTACAGCTCAGGATCAAGGCCAGATCCTTGCCAGATAAGGGTAACTGATTACAAAACAGCCTTGATTTTCTACCACACCATATGGCCATGTGTCTTACCATGTGACGCTGTAGCTTCCTCATTCAAGAGGAGGCATCTGTTTTCCATCCCATTGGGTTGGATGGGTGTCTTGCTTTGGACAACTGAATGCAGTGGAAGTGGATAGTGTGCCAATTCTTTCCCTAGGTCTTAAAACATATTTCACACTTCTAATCTCTTTTTCTTAGAAGACTGAAATCCCATGAGAACAAGCCCAGGCTTGTTGAAGGATGAAAGATATCTGACCTAGTCACCCACTTTGCTCCAGCCAGCTTCTACCCAACACCAAGCTGACCAGCCATCCTCCAATCAACTCACCAGCTATCCACAGATGAGTAAAACCAAAGAAGATTAAAACAGAGCCAGGCCCAGATAAGCTGACTGGTAACCGATAAACAACAATATATGCAGTATTTTCAGTCATTGAATTTGAGGTAGTCTGTTACCTACAGTAGCTGAAAAAAGAATTTCAAAGACTTTTTCACCAAAGGCAGTGTACCCAATCAACTAGTCAGTTTGTTCTGTTCTTATAAAAATTTGATAAAATGACTTCTTGTTCTGCCAACCTATGCCCAATCAATGAAATTTCTTCCTCTTAATATTTTACACATTCTTCTCCTTCACTTAAGTTATTGTCTCTCCTTCCATGAAATGCTACCAGAAGAAAGGTAGAAAAAGTCCTTGTTAGGTGCCATCAAGTTGTGTCCAACTCATAGTGACCCACATAGGGTTTTCAATGGTTGACTGTTTTGGGATTGCCTTGGGAGTGGATTGCCACATGCTTCTCCTATTTTTTTGGTGCTGGGAATTGAACTCAGAACCTCAGAAACTACAGAGGGGTGCTCTACCAACTTAGCTAAATCCCAGCCCTAAAAATGTCCTAGCCTTATACTAATACACTTATCCTTCCTTTTCTCAAATATTTAATCCCACAATTAAATTGGTTTAACTAATTATATTTGATAAATGACACTATTATTTTTTTCAACTATCTTTTTCCAGAATGTAGGAAAAATATTGGCTGAATTATGGGAAGTATTGTGTTTACAAGCCTTGGGTTCATTTGTTGAATCAAATTAAAGTGACACTTCTCAAATGTCTAAATTACTCTCCACTGAAAACTAAAAAGTCTAAATATTAAAAAATATTAATTTGTTCTACCTCATGTTTGCTTTCATCGTCAAATAATACTTTTAAGCAAGAAATAGCAGAGAAAACTATTGCATGTAATCTCACAAAGATTTACAAAAACAAGAAAGAGAAAAGACAAGTCTAGATACTGGCCATTAAATAGTCTGCTGTCCATGTTCTGATGCTGCTCATCAGCATATAAACTCCAGTTATTAAAAGGAATATTTAACAACAATGGACTTTGAACTGTTCGCAAGTAATCAGTGAGTTTTGCCAAATCAGAGTTTGCGGATTATGTTTTTAAAGGACTTAATATGAGTTTAAATGTTTCCTCCTAGATTGAGACACATATCATTTCAAAAACATTCAATAAAACAAGGCCAACCCTTTTCCTGCTATGAACAAAAGATTTGAAATTTTAAATGAATACAACCATTCTGTGGAATGAATATATATATATATGTGTGTGTGTGTGTGTGTGTGTGTATGTGTGTATACACATACATATATACACATATATGTGTGTATGTATGTGATATATATGTGTGTGTGTGTATATAATATATATATGTATGTGTGTGTGTATATATATATATATATATATATATATATATATACGTTTACTCTGATTGCTTCCCAAAGGATCTTGAAGCTGTTTACTGATAAACAGAAATGAATGACAAGACACGAGTGTTTTTTAATGGATTTAAAGAGTTCTGTTCACAGCCTAGGGAATCAGGCTCATTAACTCCCCAACCAAGTCTGTGAAGTAGATCATTTAAATCATCTGTCTCAGGCTGCTATGAGAAAAGTCTGAGATGTGACAAGCTAAAGCCTATAGTTACCTTGATTAAACAAAACCAAGTTTTACAGAGAATGAATTTGATTACTTGGAAGAAATTTTTTTGTTATTGTTACCTGAAAACAATTCTCCAGGGCTGGCTGGGTATTTGTTTATAATTTTGCTATTTTCAAGAAAGTCATTATAGAGTCTGATTGATTTCTTCTAGGCAATCTACCATAACTCACGTGGCTTCCATCAGATAACTTCTGGTGTTAAACTGAGAGATTATATTATTCAACAAATGAGAAAAAGTTATTTGATGCATAATTAGAGTTCATTACTGTCATAATAATTTAGAGTTGTGACTTTTATGAAAGCAAAATTCACTCAGTTGGCATAAACTAAAATTACTATAATCATATTAGGCTGTAATTACAGAAAACCAATGAACCAAACAACAAAACAACTAAAATGAGCTACTATGAAACATTACATCAAGCACCAAGGCTAAACTTTTCTAAGTCTATACTAACTAGCTATGATTATGCTAAATCTACTTCAGAGAATCCTTTTGTTAAAAGTTCCTTCCACTCCTTATATGCATTGGCTTCTACAAGCGAGCCAATATTGCATAATACTTAAGACACAGTTTTGCCAGGGTTCCCAGCAATATGACTGTGCAAATTAGTTAACTTATCATATAAATTATTTTTGAAAATTAAATGATATAATCTATGTAAAAAGCTTACTGTAGTTCTGAGATAATATTTAGCAGTTCATATTTATAAGCAATAATCAACATCCTTAAAAAATACAAAAACCATTTTCTTGTTGACCCTACTTTATATGACATAATACACTGTAAATATCACTTATATCTAACTAATTATAATTTCTATAAATTCACTGGTATTAAGGACTTTTTCTAATTCACCATGGAATTAGTTCAGTTGATAGAGCACTTGCATTGTGAGCTCTGAGGCCCTGGGTTCTATCCTTAGCACTACAGAAAAGGACTGGGCGGCCCACTCCTGAAGCAATCAGCCATCGGAAATCCTAAAAATAGCAGAGAATCACTGACATAGTGCCTGGCATGGCACAGTGTCCAGGAGTGTTTTGTTCTATTGTACATAGGGTCACTATGATTTGGACCCAGACTCATAACACTAACAACAACAACAAAGAACAGTACCTGCTGTAGTAGGAGCACCATACATTTTTGTCACTAAATAAATGCATATATTGTTACTTTTCTGCACTACAGTGAACCTCCTATGACATGAATTAATTTGCTGTTTTCTGAATTTTCTTCCTTGAAACGTTTATGTTGAAGGACAGCCTATAATGTCTGCTTCGATTTTTACCCTTTATTTTATTTTACTTAATTTTACTTATTTGTTTATTTGTTTATTTATTGTGGTATTTGGGGATTGAACCTAGGGCCTCACACATACTTTCCAAGTGCTCGACCACTGGGCTGCACTGCCAGTCCATTTTTTATTTTTTATCTTGAGACAGGGTCTCCCTAAGTAACGCAAGCTGCCTCTGTCCTCCAACTTGTGATCCTCCTGCCTGAGCATCTAGAGTTGCTGGGATTAGAAGCGTCAGCCATAGCACCTGGCCTTATCCTTACTCTTTGATTTTTTTTCTGAATATATAAACCATTTTTATTGATATGTTCTCTTTGTTTTGATAGCTTCTTTTAGCCATCCTTCGTGAGGTCTGCTAGTCTTAAATTCTCTTAATTTTCCTTCATCTGAAAATGTCTTTACTTCTTCATTCCTGAAGGATAGTTTCATGGGTACAGGATCCAATGTTAACAGTTCTTCTCATTTAGCATTTTAAAATGTCATCCTTCTTCCTTCTGGCCTCCATCGTTTCAGAAAATCCACTTTCTTCTTTATTATTTTATACATATGTATTATTTACCTCTGGCTTTAATAAAGTTTTTTCCTTGCTCTTTAGTCTTCAGATGTTTAATTATGTCTAAGCATGAATTTCTTTAGGTTTATCCTGTTTATGGTTTGCTCAGCTTCTTAAATCTGTAGATTTATATCTTTTGCCAAATTTGGGAAGCTTTCATTGCTTATTCTTCTCTTAGTTCTTATTCAGTTGCATACTTTCACCATCTCCTTCTGGCTCTCTGATCATACCAGTTTAGATCTTTTGTTATTGTCCAACATATTTGTGTGAATCAGTTTGTTCCTTTTTTAATTCATTTTCTATCTGTTGTTCACACTGAATAAATTCTGTGGAAGTGCCCACTGACTCTACCCATCCTATCATTACCACTCTATTGTTGACACCATCCAGTCAAATTTATTATTTAAATCCCCACTTCTGTATTTTTCACTTCCATAATTTCCACTAAATACTTTTATATAACTTCTATTACTTTGCTGGGATTTTCCTCTTTTTTAAAATTGTTTGTTTCAAGAGACTTTGTGATTGATTATTGAAGCATTATTGTGATGGTTTCTTTTAGATTCTTATAATTCCAGTGTCTGAATCATGTTGGCATAGGCATTAATTAATTATTTTTCTTATTAAAATTTTTTTCCAGGTTTTTAGTATGACAAAATTTTTCAATTTCTTTTCAATTTTTTTCAGAAAAATTTTTCTTGTTTTGCTTTTGTATCAGAGTCTCACTATATAGCCCATGCTGACCTTCAAGTCATAATCCTTCTGCCTCCTCATGAGTGCTAGGATTACAGGCATATGCCATCACATTTGGCAATTATTTTTCAGTTTTTAATTGTGGATATTTTAGTTGTTATGTAAAGAGACTACTGATCTTATTTGAATTTTCTACGTTAGCAGGTGGGGAACCTGTTTAGGTTTTATACACAAGTTTTTATTTACTTTTGTGAGCTGTGGTTCCAATGGCAGTTGGGTCTTCGGAGCCCTTGTCATGCTGCTAAGGTGAACGTTGTTCCACTGGTGATGCTGAGGCTCTTATTTGGTGCTTCTTGGTGTCATCAGAGGGAGGGGATGGAAGATGTTTGCCTTCCACTGGCAGTGTTTTCTCAGCTGCCTGAAATATAAATATTTTAATTTTAATGTAGTCAAATAGAGCAATTTTTTAATTTGTCAGTTGGTATGTTTGTGAATGTTTAAATTTTTTCTCTACCTTGAGGTTATTGATATTCTACATATTTGTCTGAAAGTTTTAAAGTTTACTTTTCACATTTTTAATTCTAGATATTGCCAAATTCCTATTTAAATCATGATTTTAAAGATTCATATCATTCAAAATAAACTATTGACTAAATTTTATATCTTCTCTTACCACTGCAATTTTAACATAGTACTGAAAAGTCTAGCCACTGTAATAAAACAAGGAAACACAGATTTGAAAGAAAAATAATTAAATTGTCTCTATTTGAAGATGACTACCTACAGAGAAAATCCCAAGGAATCTCTCAAACCCTTTCTGCAACTAAAAAGTGATTTCAGCAAAGTTCTAGGATATAAGATCAAATAGCAATAAATTGCATTTCTAGATACCAAAAAAAATCAAGTATAAAATAAAACTGTAACACCATTTATAATTATTCCAAAGAAAACTACTTAAAATTAAATGTAGTAAAATGTATATAGGATAAATATGATGAGAATTATAAAGCAGTGATGACAAACAATAAAAGAAGACCTAAATATTTGGATACACCGCATGTTCATATTGGAAGACTCAAGATAGTAAAGATGTCACCTGTGCCCAATGATCAATATTTTTATCCAGTTTCTGTCAAAAAATGCAAAAGAAGAATATTGTGATAAGTCTCTTTTCTTGATCTTACTGCTTACTGTTAGCTGTGGAAATGAAGATAATGTACTGGCAAAGACATAATAAACACATAAGTGAATAGAAAAGACCACACATAAAGGGACTCACAAGTTATGCACAATTAATTTTTGACAAAAAACAAAAGCTATTTAATGGAGGACTGATAGTGTTTTCCAGAAATGGTTCTGGAGCAATTAGACATACATTGGCAAATAAATAGATAAATAAGACCTCTATCTAAACCTCACTCCTCATATAAAAATTAACTCAAAATGGGTCATGGATTTAAAACATAAAACTATAAAACTTTTAGAAGACATTTAGGAGAAATTCTTTGGGTCTCAGAATAACAGTTCTTAGACTTGACATGAAAAGTATGATCTATTAGAGAAAAAATTGAAAAAAATGGATAGAGTTAATAGAAGTCTCAATGCACACCACATGGCAACATTTTTTAATCAAATACCAAATAATCACACAATTATATACTGGCAAGAAATTAAATACATGATCAAATGTTACTTTTATAATACATTTAAATGCACAGTTGCCATATTTTTTCTATTGCAAATTGTTAAATTGTTAGCTCTTGAACTTGAAAAATGAGATAGTTTTGTTATACTTCTGTCTTTGCTGAGTTACAATAATGAAACAGTAACCCACCCCCAAAATCAGATTTAGTAGGAATACCTTAGGGGGAAAAAACAAGTTGATTGACTAGGTGTGCCATATATTTGAAAGAGACATGAAAAATAAAAGCTAAACTTGGTGGTGTGGGTGAAAACTGTGACTACTGGAAATTCAGGATCAGCCTGGTAAGCACAGCTCTCAAGCTGTTAGAATAAATACATTGTCTTGGCTCTCCGTGAAAGAAGCAGGTGATGCCATTTGCCTCACCAGTAACCAGCATAGATTTTTTTTTATGAAACAAAAGAAAACTTGATAACTATAAAAAAATGAAACAGCTCAGTAAACTAAAACTTTGCAAATACCAACATGCTAAAATCCCACATTAAATCCTATGTTAAATGACTAACAGTAGCAAAAAATGTCCCAGTATTATGGTGGGAAGAAGTATGCTTTTACTACTCTTAAACTTTTTCTTAGAGTTTCTCATACTTTGAGCTAAAATTATCCCTGAGTTGTCAGTAACCCCAATTGATGTCATCACTTGGAAATGGCAGGAAATTGAAGGAAACAGTCTTTGCTTTGGGTTTGGTGTAATGACCTTTTTCAAAAGCCTGGGTATCCTGTTCCTTTCCAGGGAAAGGAATTTCAGAGCAAGGAGGCTGATAAACTTTAGGAAGCAGTTATAGGGACAGGAACCTCTGTGGTTTGATAAGAGTGGTCCACCCATATATCTAAGAGGAAGAAAAGTGGACAATAAAGATGGGTTTCTGGTGCCACATTCAAAGCCACAGGATAAGGTAGGAACTAAGCCTATTGGATAGAGCTAACCTGCAAGGATTTTGTTTGTTTTTCTTTTGGCCCAACCTGGAACAAATTACAGCCAAAAAACAGCTAGGACAAGAGAAAAACTGCTAAAAGAAGAATGGCCCCTTTCATTGAGGTCTTGGTTGCAGATACCTTTGCAAAGGACTTGAGCAGGCATTGTTCCCGTTAGGTTGTACTGTCCAGCTAAAAAGACTGATTACTCAGCAATGAGAAATAATGAAATAATGATAATGTCATTTGCAGCAAAAGTAATGGAACTGTGGGTAACATCCTAAGTGAACAAACCCAGACCCAAAAAGGGAAATACTGTATGTTCTTACTCGTATCTGGGAACTAAAGCTAACTTAAAGGAGGAAAAATGTGTGTGTGTGTGTGTGTGTGTGTGTGTGTGTGTGTGTGTGTGTGTGTTTGTACATATACACACTCACAAATATATATATATATATATATATATATATATATATATATATATATATACACATATATATTTGAATAAGAACAATCAGGCTTATCTAAGAAGGGAAAATATTAGAATAGAAAGAAGGGGGGGTCTAGAAGGGAGCAGCAAAGATGGTGGAAGCAGGGATGGGGAGTAGAAATAATACAGAGGGTTGAAAAGGGGTAGGGACAATCTCAAGTTACATGATGCAACTGGACAAATATATAGGAAAAATGGGAATATAACCCATAATTGCATACAGTTTTTACCATATATTAATCAAAGGGTTTCATAAATTATGTAAGTTGATGTAAGTGTAACCAAAAATAATGTAATAAGTACACAATGGAAATAGCAAAAGCCTTATTACTCTGTACCCTACCAACGTCTATCAATTAAAAAAAAAAAAAAAAAAAAGACTGAGGTCACTGTGAAAAGTGAAGCCATAGACTGGGAAAAGGGATTTACAATGTATATCACCAATGAAGGATGATGGTCAGAATATCTAAAGAAGTCCTATAACTCAGTAGGAAAAAGTCAAAATAAAATTTTTATAAATGGGCCCAGATTCACTGTTTCTCTTGGAGGAGATGAAAAAGAGGCACGTTTGGTCTGAGCCTGCTGGAAAGGGCTGGTGGAGCGGGTGAAGAGATCCAAGTGTCTGGACCAATGCCACAGCAGTGGAGCCCAGCTATGCTGGAGACCTGGAGAACATGAGGGAGATTCAGCTCTGCGGAGGACAGGTACCTGGGCCCAAAGCCAGGGCCCGCCACACCACTGCACTGCAGAGAGAAGGGCGCTCTTCCTGAGCCCAGCTCCGTTTCCCAAGGCAACTACTGCAGGAAAACTTGGAACAAAGTTTAAATGATGATAAACTGGGGAAGTGCAAATGTAGACATGGCCGGGCCTGGTTCCTGACTCAGATAATCTAACTCCCGTCAACATTATTAGGAAGTCAACCCCCTCTGTTCCCTAAGAGTTAAAGTTAGATCAAACACATTCCAGACATCAGAACTTGGCCCTGTAAACATGTGCAGCAGAGACAGGTAGGTTAGGGACCTGATAGATCACACTACCTAATCTTTTGATACATATCCCAAACACCCGAGAGACTATAGGGAGAAAAAAAGAGTTACTATATGAAAAGTGCTTTCTTAAATCACCAACACACTTTTTCCCAAGATAAAATTTTATTTGAGTCATCAAGCAATACACTGAAAAGAAGTGAGTCATGCACAAATAATGTCCTTAATTCCATAATTGTACATTGGATACTCTGCCCCTTAAAAAGGTTGTGCAGTGAGCAAAGACAAGAAGCAGATCTGATTTTGATAAGTAATCCTATCTATATAGTGCATGTTGGTTCACTTGGGGAAAATCAAACAAAATCCTTGCTCTTCCACTGAGGATCAAGTTTCTCCCCAGAGTCATTTATGAAATAATGCAGCTGCCTTTTTCTTTAAAGGGATTCTTGTCTTCTGGAATTCCCTTCACCAGGGGATCCTCTCCAGAACGTTCTTCAATATAGTTCTTTATTTCTTCAGAACATTTAGACACCTGAAGCACGAGGGGTGGGAAGAGGGGAATAAAGAATGAATAAGGTTAGGGATGTTCAAACCTTGTCACCAGCCTTTAAGGAAATTATTATAATTGAGTAAACAAGCTCTAAAACTTCTTCTTTTTGTTGTTGTTGTTAGATGCCATCAACTCATAGTGACCATCATAGGATTTTCAATGGCTGATTGCTTCAGCAGTGGATTATCAAATCCTCCTGTTTTTGTAGCAATGGGGATCAAACTAAGAGCCTCAGAGAACGAAGAGCATCACTATACCAACTGAGCTAAATCCCAGCTGCTAAAATAAAATAAAATCATGAGCCAGATATGCTGGCACATGCCTATAATCCCAGCACTTGGGAGGGAAATGGAGGTAAGAGGATGACTAATTCAAGGCTAGCCTGGGCTATAGAGTGAGTTTGAGGCCAACCAAAGCTATATAGTAAGATCCACTCTCAAAAAACAAAATTCCTAAATAAATTAAATATATGAATAAGTACATAAATAAAATCTGTGCTACATTTTGTTATTTTTATTCTACTCTGTTGATATGATACAATCTAAAAAGTACTACTCACTATTGGTCAAGGTTAAAAAAGTCTGAAAGTCACTGTATTAAATAGATCATCCAGAGCAATTTTTATCTCTTGTTCTTCATATGATTTCCTTGCTTTGTTAAAATATATTTATGACATGTCTATCATATTTTGGGACCTAAAATAAACTTCACTTTCAATTTTCCATGCTAATGACAGATGCAGTAGTAGATAATCCCCAAACGTTTTGGGGTAGTTATGACACAATTCTCAGGTTAGGGTGTATGCCATACTCTAGAATTTCACACAGTAATAGAAGCATTGGGCAAAGCCTGACTCTGGAAATGTTGGATTTGCCCAAATATCTTACTTTGGGTTTCTGCTCAGAATTCCTTCCTGTTGCATGAAGGTAATGATCCCAATCAAAGTCTTATCAGAGGCTTATCTCAGACTCCTGTGTTTATGTAATCACTTTAAACTTTTTTCTAAAATGGAGAAAGCACTGAATAGTTTTTTCAGAGAGTCTACCCTTGGCCAGGTTGGTGACACATGCCTGTAATCCCAGCACTCAGGAGGTTGAAGCAGGAGGATCTTGAGTTTGAGGCCAGAAGGGGTTACATAGCAAAATTCTCAAAAAAGACAAAAACAACAAGCGTCTATCCTTAACAGACAGGTTGCAGAGGTAGTTAAGAAATGAACAAATAGGAAATCAAAAATAAGTTTTACTGTCTTAATGAAGGCCTTTATTACTGATAAGAAATTAGAAGTAAAACTTATAGATGCTCTAGCAAAGTACAATGGAGACCTGTTGAAAGTGGGCAAGTATTCATCTGTAATCCAAGTGAGAAGTCTTTTAATGGGCATCACTAAATCATGTTTATGTATATATCCTAAAATGTGGATAATGGTTTAGTTATAAATAAGTACAGATACCACAGCATTAATACATCATATACATACTTATAAGGCATGAATTGTTTATGATAAAAGGATGAAATTTAAAACTGAACAAAAATAGAAATTTTATTATCTCATATGCCGTAAGTGGCTATTCCTCACATAGCGGTGTAGAGGCCACTGACTTAAATTTAAGACTAGTACCTTAAAAATGTGACAAAATAAAATCTTTTCAAGGATCATTCTTTCAGATAATGTTTGCTGTCAACTGTTGCTGCCATTTGTAGTATGTATATTTTAAGTGAATTTTCAGCATTGATGAAAGCGAGTGTCCATAACCTGGAGTCTGTGCCTCCAGGGAAATTTGTGGATGAGATTCACATTCCTCATATTGTTTCTGTTTTTACAAAGGCTTTTGCATTAGGTTTCCAGAGAGGTTTGTAATCTCCAGCAGTGAATAATTGCTCTGGTGATGTGTTCCCTTCCAGGATCAAGAAGATACAGTTGACCAACAATTAATTAGTTCAAGCCAAATGCAACCTGAGAATTTGCCTCCTTGGCCTGAGCAAAGCACATAGCTCAGATGTTAACAATTGAGTGACAGAATAATGGACTAGACATCAAGTGAAGCGTTTTTTAAGTAGCTGCCCTATCACTGTCTGTGGTATTAAGTGAGGAACTTGTTAGCCTCTCTTGGACTCAGGGGATTTTTATCTTTAAGGTGAAGGAGTTATGGGGTCTTTAAGAGCCACAATGCTTGTCTAGCACTAATATCCTATGATACATCGTGCATAATAAAATGTTTGAAAATTAATAGGACTTAGATGCTTCTCCCAGCAAGAAGGCACACTCTCTGGCACACAACAGGGATTTCTGGAGTTTGAAAGCCAATGGGGCAAGGTGTGTCCTGAGGGGCACAGTGGCTGGCAGGGAGAGACTGCTAATGAATGGTATTTGATGTTTACATCGTCACTTGTATTTAGGACTCTGCCTGATAACTAATTTGAAACTGTAAAAAAGTAGAAGAGACTTGTCTGTTTTTTCTCTCTTTAAGTGCTATATAGTGATACAAATATCAAGATATTCCAACTTTGTACAGGTTATATATTATTTCAGTACATGTTTATATGTAACCCCTAAGACTCACTGTGTGAAAAAAATCTAAGTGGCTAACACTTGCTATACTGAGCGTGTGGCTGAAGGTGAAAGGAGTCTCCTTCAAGAAATAAGTTTATTAACTGTGCCCTGTAACTTTACTTATTCCTCTAAATATATTTCTATTTTAAAGCTATAAAACCATCAGGATGGAAAGAAAGGACATACTGCAAACTCTAGGAAAAGTGGGGATGTAGAATGAGGAAATAAAGGGTTAAATTTGAGGAAAGAAATGTGTAAAAAATAAAACTCAAAAAATCCTGCATCTTCGAATCATCACCCAAGAGTAATAAGACCCCTGTCATCAGTAGAATTAGAACTAGAGCAGAAAGGCCAGAGAACCTGTTTACAATATTTGCTTCATTTCCATTGTTTCTCTTAACTTTTCCAAGTACTAACCTATAACTAAATAAAATTAAAGGGCTGGGGGTATAGCTCAGTGGCAGAGCAGTCACATAGCATTCTCAGCTTCCTGAGTTTGATCCCCAGTGCACCCCCCAAACTGAAATTAATAAATAAAATCAGTTCAAGAAATTTTCTCTTGTTATAAAGACAATCCCCTCCCCTAAAATAAGAGACTTCTTAATTTATTTCCACTGAAATTTGTAATCCTTATGGGTTGTTTAGTGCCCCCCCCCTCCCCGTCTCTCTCTTTCTCTTTCTCTCTTTCCTTCTCTCTTTTGCTATGTGGTCCAGGCAGGCCTGATCCTCCTGCCTCCACCGCCCCAGTGCTGGTATTACAGGTGTGCACCACCATGTCCAGATTCTAAACATTTTTAACTCTGATCATGTACACCTCAGTGTAGATGTAGTTATTAATTTATAAGCAAATACAAGTACTACTATATTAATCCATTATTTATATTTATAAACAAACTGGAAATTATAAAGGGGTGACATTTACAAATAAATGGAAATAGAAATTTTGACATTTTGCTCATGCCCCAGCAGGCAGTCTTAGCATATCACTGAAGACTGTACGTGAGATTCAACACTAGATCAAGTGGTTGGGAAACTTTAAAATGTGGTTTTAGAAAGATTCTTTCAAATACCATCCTTTCTAGAACCAAGTTGCCACCTGCCTTTTTTCTACAACTGCATTTTAAAAATCCAACTTACAGAAGGCAGAGTTCTTGTCAGTCTCCCCCATTCCAGGGTCCTTAATAAATTCCTTCTGATATTTGGCTTTACATTCCTCACCAGATCCTTGCTCTCCTACACCTATGACTTCCCCGCATCAACTGGCAGCTCCCAGGCACTGCCAAGGCCCTACTCCAAGAGTAGCTGTAAAGAAAACCAAACTTTGTTTCACTGCAACTAACCAGAAAAACCGGCCCCACTTCATCAGAGAAGGAAGTATTCTGGAACACCAATTTACCTGTTGTCTCTGCAACTTCACTTCTTTGCGAAGTTGCTCCACTTCCATCTTGAGCTTTTCCTTCTCGGGCAAATCTTCGATGTGAAGGGCAGGCATTTTCACCCCAGAACTGGACCCAGGGGTATCCTGCTGGCTCCCACCACTCGCAGTGCTGCGAACCAGGGCGCCTCTCCAAACTGCGGCCCGGCCACCCCGCCCGCCTGCCGCGCAGGACGTGACTGCCGCCCAGCGCCGCGGTCCCCAGCTCCCAGGGGGCCCGGCTTCCTCCCGGACGCCGAGTCACTCCAGCCCTTCCCAGAGTCTAGCTTTTCCTCGCGTCCCTACAAGCCCCGAGGCCTGCCGGGCAGCATGGTGAGGGTTAAGCCTGAGATGTGGGCCGCCTCCTGATCCCCCCCGCAGGGCCCTGATCCCCCCGCAGGGATGCTGGCCAGAGGCCGGGCTGCGGACCTCGCCACACCCGCGGGGACTGGCTGCGCTGGAGACAACCAAAGTTCGACTTTTGTTCCCCACTTTTTTCCCCTCTCATTTCCAAGTTACATCCGGGTTTTGTGAAGCAAGCAAAAGGACACTACTCAGCAGGAAATAACGGCCCTTCACCTCTCCAAGTTTTAAAAATACGCAGCAAATAACTTTTCCGTAGATACACAGTGCGAAATGTGAATGGCTGAGAGAAAGCCCGGGGGAAAATGAAACTCAGACCTAGTCTCAGAAATACCCACCAGCGGTCTGATGATATATATGTCGGGCAGTCTGTTCAAGGCCTAATAGGGCCTTGAAGGAGGGGCACTGGGATGTGCACAGTGTTTGGAATTTCACAGACGTTTTCTGTCACTAAGTAATCATCTGCAGCCTCCATGACAGTTTTTACTTTCTCTTGGGGAGACTGTATTGTCATGATGGGTGGATAAGGGGACAATATGAGAAGTCTTAAAACTCTTGCCATAATCCTACCCATTCCTGGGCCCCCGAGGTTTGATGTATCTACATAGGATGGATCGCTTTTCTCACTTGACACTGAAGATTCTGAATTCCTGCCCCAAGCCCTTTCCTGGATGTAGGTAGTGGCTTCACTGAGGATGGATTTCTCCACTTCCTGGAAAGTAATATTCATCTAGCTGCCTACAGGTTTGCATAGCCAGGAAAACTGTCTGATATGAAAAACGTTGACATGTAATATAGACTTTCTCTTTAACTATAAACTAAAGTCTTGTAGCCTGCAGCCATACCACTATAGATTCCCAACCTGTTAGATCTCAGAAGCTAAACAGGGTGGGGCCTGGTTAGTGCTTGGATGGGAGAACTCCTGGGAACACCAGGTGCTGTATGCTTGATAGAAGAACCTGGCAACCCACTTGCAAAAACAATCAGCCATCAAAAACCCTATGAATAGCAGAGAAGCATTGACAATAATTTTTCACCTGTTGTACATAGTCATTATGACTCTGATACCAACTGGATGGCACCTGACAACAACAACAACAACAACAACAACAAAACTTTGTGAATAGTGCTCAAAAGACTAGAAGAAAAATAAAATATAAATGTAAGAAACTTTCCCAAGTAGTCAAATATTTCTCTTTCTAGAGATACCCTCCTGCCTAATAGTTAAATTCAAGGGAGGCATTAACTGAATGTTTCAGGGTAGTTGACCTTAGACATCCGTAACTTTCCTGTTTAGTAGGCACAAGCTTTTGTTATAGTTACTCACCACACTCCATACACTTATCCTCAATGACTATTGTTCTTAGGTGCTGTCGAGGCAGGTCCAGAATGAGCTAGTAAATGAGACCTATTTGATAGTGGTCTCAACTCTGAACTTGGCAATCACTGGAAAAATCAGTTAATTTTTTCTGGGTTTGTTTTTTAGTTTATAAAATGTATGATGAGGAAGAGGAGGGAATGAATTCCATAAGGAATATTGTGTTTCCAGAAATATTTATAAGTCTGCATATGACAAATCATTTTTACAGAGAAAATATTTTGGAGCTTCATTTTGGGTATTTGAATTACTAGGCTCTCACAGGCTTAGGGAAGTCAGGCCATCTGCCACAGTTTTCCTTGTTAGTAAGCAATGAGCCAAGACAAACTCACGTCTGTCTCCAGAGTAGAGTCATTGTGTTAAATTTCCTATTTCTTAACTTTAAAAGGTTGGTTAAAAATAGCTTAAGTTAGTTAGTGAAAGTAATTAATGTGAATGTGGTTTAAATTAAATAAGTCCAGAACCAAGATTAAATAAGTTGGCTAAGTAAATTAAGGTGAGTATGTCTGTTCTAAGTCATAAAAATAGAATTATTTTGACCTAGAAATTTCTTCCTTGTGAAATCATCTAGTTGCATGCAGAGATAGATATTTATAAACCTAATTGGTTCTTTAAATCTTTCCACAGTATCATGAGTCTTTAATTAGAGATAAAATGTGCATTAGCCTACTTTTTAAAGCTTTTATTATCAAGTAATTCAATGTAATCTTATTAAATAAATTAATTACCTAAAATGAATTGTGAAATGCTGAAATCCCATGATCACACATCTTGAAAAATGTTTTGCCATTGTTATTTGGTTTTAAGTGGTAAAACAACAAGGTAACATTTTTTTCTTTAAACAAAAGACATTGAGCTTATCTACTAGAGAAGGATCATGGTTAGGAATTTCTCATGTATACTCCTGCATAAATAATCTGTTAGCAATATTCAAAAGTTGTTAGTAAACCAATTTTGTTTTTTCTTTTGGTGGTGCTGGGGATCAAACCAGGTCCTTGCACACCCTAAGCAAGTACTGTTCACTAAGCTATACTCCTACCCAGAAAAAACAAATTTTTGAATAAACAAATTTTGCATAAACAAATTTAAAAGTTTATATTGGTTGAGTCCAAATATAATGCTGACTTTTTACTTATATTTTACATATTATCCCTAATGAAAATTACTTTACAAAATAATGTGACTATAATATGAAACTGTTCTGTATAAATGACAGATTTAAACAAAAATGCACTTTAATTAAGTTGCTCACTTCTTTTTGACAAACATTTAGAGAAATTTGTTTAATAAAGGTAAAAGTAATCATTTTTACTTAAATTATGAGAGCAATGACCATGAAATCGTTACCTTGGTATGCAAAAAGAGAAAAAACAATTTTTTAAAAACTCTTCCCAAGTTGTTAAATACGTTGCTAAAAATTCTTACAAAGAAAACTCACTACAAAAGTGTTGAAGGAATTTATGTTGGAATTGATTTAATATTAACTTAAATTTTTAAAAGATTAAGGTTCTGGTCTTTATTTTGTATTTTTATAAGACACACATTCACTCTGCTGCTTTTGTTGGTATAAGCAAACTTGGTTACCTTCCAATTCTGTCCCAAAATTCACTAAATAAATGGTAACTATTTAAATCATTAAAACGATAAATTGTTTAAGGAAAGTATTTAGAACACATTCAGTGCACTATTTTTCATTTGACATTTTATTTAATTTGTTAAAACAATCACATACAAATTCCCAAGAACTTGCTCATCTCATGTAACTATGTACATGAAACTTTTGTTCTAGGTGGAGAGGACATCAAGTCACAGGATGGTCTGGATCTGATGCTCCAGTTACCTCCAAAACTGCTTGTAATTCATGATATGAAATGATTTCTCTTATCAATATTTTTCCCATGAGACATTAATTCCATCATATATAATTGGTCATTCACATTGCTCAGTTAGCTATTTTCCTCATATTAATAACATTCTTTTAGGAAATTAGGGAGTTTGAGGTTAGCTTTGTCTTGAAATCTGGCTTAAGCCAAATCAGTCCAAATGAAAGTAATAGTAAAATGCTTTGTTTTGAGGTTGTTTTCTTTTTCTCTTTCTTTCCTTCTTCCTTCCTTCCTTCCTTTCTTCCTTGCTTCTTTCCTTCCTCTCTTCCTCCTCCTCTTCTTTCTTTTGCTAAAGCTTGAACTCACCCATGTGTGCAAAATATCTTCAAATTTCAAGTAGCTCAAATGACACATTTCAGTATGTATAACTCATTCTCACTAATGACATCAAAAGTTTTGCTAAAGAACCAAATGTGAAGATTGTGCTGGGAGTATTTTTTGCTTCTCTTAGTCTTACTTCATTCTCCATAACCTAGTAACCTCTGGCCCTGAAATAACATCTGAAACATCAAACAGTCACTGTCCATTGTAGTTCAGCAGCCTGTGGTACAGTCACAATTTCATTTCCTTCTTGGCCCATCTTTCTCTATACCACCTTTGATTTCTCCCTTACTCAAAATTCTTCAGATAATCTGTGTACATAAACAATAGGAATTTTACCTTACTGGTTTTTTGTTTGTTTGTTTTTTGTTTTGTTTTGTTTTGTTTGGTTTGGTACTGAGGGTTGAACACAGGAGGGCTTCGGGCTTGCAAGCTTTGCAAGTGCCATACCACTGAGCTGCAGCCCCAGCCCATCTTTTTATTTTTTGAGACAGGGTCTTGCTAAATTATGCTGACTGCCTCTGGTCTTCAACTTGTGATCCTCCTGCTTCCACCACCTAAACTGCTGGGATTACAGGTGTGCACACCACTCCCAGCTTCTTACTGTTGAAAAAGGTTACAGACCAGGTTATCTGAAAGACGTTATTATCTCCTAGCAACCAGGACATTTGTAAAGATATTCTCTATGGGGAAGGACTGACCATCAGACCAAGGCCTTTGTCTCAGAGGAAGTTTACATTGATAGTCACATTATGGGTGGCTGGGAAGCACATGGATGAGAGGTGTATGACAGCAGACACCTTTATTGACTTTCTTCCTGCCTATTACATCCCTCTAACAAATCCCAATCCCCCATTTTATACATTAAAAAAAAAAAGGAATGTCAAAGAGTTCATGTTGCAGAGCTGGGCGCGGTGGCACATACCTGTAATCCCAGCAGCTTGGAAGGCGGAGGCAGGAGGATTGCAAGTTCGAGACCAGAGGTAGTCTGCATAATGTAGCGAGACCCTGTCTCAAAAAGTAAAAAAATGGGCTGAGGGTGCAGCTTAGTGGTCCAGCACTTGCAAAGCATGCAAGTGTGAGGCCCTGGGTTCAACACCCAGGCCTGCAAAAAAAAAAAAAAAAAAAAAGAGAGAGAGAGAGAGAGAGGGAGAGAGAGAGAGAGAGATCATATTGCTTATCCAAATTTCTTAACAAAGTGAAAGAGCAAGAGTTTTAATTTAGAATCACAGGGCTTCAAAATCTACTTCAAGTTGTAAGATAAAAACTAGAGATGTTGGTTAGGATTATGCTTTACATGTTACTGAATGCCACAGTAAAGAATTTGTATTTAATCAGAAAAAAAGGATACATGGAATATTTCACTAAATAAACTAATTTGCAGAAGGAAAACCCCTACAGACATCATAATTAGATAAACAGTTAATATATATAGTGTGCTCAGTGGTGATGTGTGCTATGGGGGAAAATAGAGTGGAGGAATGTAGATGGGAAAGGAGATGGGAATTGGTGGAGGTGAGTGGAGAGAGATTTTGTAATTTTACATAAGAGGTAAAGAATTTCTACTCAGGAAAAAGAGATAAGAGATTCCATAGTTGACCCTGGAGTCCCTTAACAATCAGAATTTTTGATGAAGATCTGTGGTAGGGTATGTTGCTGACTATTCTCCAGTGACCCAGGGTCCTGACCTGAGAAATTTTCCAGCTTGCTTCTCCAAGTCTTTATTTCCTCCATTTCAAGATGAAGGGGTTGGACAAATGTCAACGGGTATTTGCTGAACATTTCCTATGGTCAGAGTGAGAGGGCACTGAGCTGGGAGCCAAAGTAAACATGGTCTTGACACTCTCTTCCAGACCAAGTAAAATATGATTTTTATTTTGTTTTCAAAAGGATGAAAACTAATTAGCATTTCTGAATATTCTGATGACTGTGGCACCAAAAATAGCACTGTAAATGTAGGATAGCAATAAGGAAACACTGATAACAAAACCAGTTTCTGATGTGAGGTGACTGCACTTGTCATTTTTAAAGAAGCTGAAGCAAGTTAGTAATGGCAATGTTTCTATCATTTGCCCTCACTGTTATAGAAAAGACTCTGCTGGTGAGGCTTTTCATAGGAATGAGACAGAACAGCATGCATTCTAAAGGACTTGGAGTGTTTTATCAATTTCCTTTCTCAGTTATAATACTAGCTAACAGTTATTGGTTTTCACTATGTGCCAGGTAATTGTTGTTAGGCAGTGTTGATCTGGGTCTGACCCATAGAGATCCTATATACAACAGAACAAAACACTCCGCAATACTGTGACTTGCCTGGCACTATGTCAGTGCTACTCTGCTATTCTTAGGGTTTTCAATGGTTGATTGTTTCCAGAGTGTATTGCTACATCTTTCTCCCATTTTGTGGTGTTGGAGATCGAACCCAGGGCCTCAGACAGCACAGAGCAGCACTCTACCAACTGAGCTAAATAAACCATATAAGCTGTCTTATAGTTGTACTAGAATATTAATTAAACCACATAAAATAGGAGACAGAGCTATTATCATCTTTATCCTCTAGTAGAAGTAACTGCAACTTAGAAAAAATTAGGAAACTTATCCAAACTCAGTTAGGCAGTAAAATGGCAGAGCCTCAACTTTCTGGCTTTTAAGTCTGTACTCATAACTTTTTTTTCTTTTGCTGGTGAAATTCACTGTGGTCTGTGGCCACAAAGTACTCCCTTAATCCAGTTGGCACTCTGGGAAAAAGTCACATCCTCTGTGACAGAATTGGGTAAGAATGTAGGAAGAGGTTATGGTAAAATCATCATCATTGATTGAGGGAGAAGGAGAAAGGGAAATAGACACTAAAACTTCAACAATGAAAATCTTCGCAGCACATATCCTGCCAGATAGGTCTCTGTGCATCAAAACAACAGACTTCCTCATTCTATAAGCAAGAGAAAGATTGAGAATAATGCAAGTCTAACTATAAACTTTCCAGTAGAATATTTTGACTATTGAAAGGGAAGTGAAGAAGCATAAAATATTAACTGTATGCTGGCAATTCAGAATACAACAGACTCATTCATAAAACATAATGTTTTTAAAGAAGGGTCCATCAATATGTACTGTCAATTATATGCAAAACTCTGTGTTAAATACTTTAAGAAAAATACAAGCTTACATATTATTATATCTCAATCTTTATTAAAAGTTCACATTTATAAGTTTAAGCATTCGTGTACATGCTTAATTACATGAGAAAAATTTGCATCGCCATTAAAATTCTAAATATTCCAAGGATTTTTCTCTCTTTCTCTCTTCTTCTTCTCCTCTTCCTTCTTCTTCTTGTTCTCTTCCTCCTCCCCCTCCTCCTTCTTCTTGTTTCTTCTTCCTTCCTCTTCTTCTTCTTCTTCTTCTTCTTCTTCTTCTTCTTCTTCTTCTTCTTTTTTTTTTTGGTTTGTTGGTTTGTTTTATGAAATCACACAGCCTCCTTTGAGCTCCTTGAAGGGATTTTTGT
Organism: Pedetes capensis; assembly: GCA_007922755.1. NCBI lineage: Eukaryota > Metazoa > Chordata > Mammalia > Rodentia > Pedetidae > Pedetes > Pedetes capensis. The sequence continues at coordinate 35,214 of VMDO01005843.1, read as the reverse complement.
CCTCTGGGACACCCTTTACTAATGGATCCTCCCCAGATCTTTCTTCAACATAATCCCTTACTTCTTCACAACATTTGGATACCTTAAGAAGAAGGAGACAGAGTTGAGTTATTTAGTTTAAAATAGAATGCTGCAGATCCCAAACGTTTATTTATTACAATAAATTTTCATGTTTTATCATTGTTTTTCTGTGATACTGCGGTGAGGCTAAACCCAGTGCCTTGTGCATATTTTATAAGCGTTACCAGTGAGCTGCATACCCAGCCCTCTTTTCAGTTTTTATCTTGAGACAGGGTCTCAATAAGTCATCACAGCATATGTCGGGCCTGGCCTAGAACTTGTGGTCTTCTTGCCTCTGCTACCTTGGGCCTGACCTAGAACTTGTGGTCTTCTTGCTTCTACCTCCTGAGTTGCTGGCACTATAGGCATGCTCCTTCACACCCACTATACTATATCTTTCAATATAATTCTCTCTGCTTTTTTACCAATGCATAAGTGCTTTCAAGAATAGAAGAGAGCTGCTCCCACCCTATCCTCCTGGATACTTGCAGACAAAGGATGCCAGCTGGTCACACTCCAGCTAAGGGTTCCCAGTAGACCCTGCCTCTAGCTTTTTCAAAGGAGACAGGACCCAGGGAGTAGAGCACAGCTCCAAACACAAGTCAAGAAGGTCACCTGAGTGAATAGTGATTCAATTTTTTTCAACATTCTAAAAATTATGACTTGTAAAGATGGAAAGGAATGAATTATTGTTAAATTCCTTGCTTTTCACCAGTCCTGGATTTTCAGAGCTATATACATGAAACTTTAAATTCTACTACAGTGATTGATGCTGGAAGTACATTATGTGAGTTCCAAGGGGTTAGGGATTTGGGCTGATTTGTTCAATGTATTGCAGGTTTTTAGAATAGCCTGTACTTAGTTGGGTGCTCAGTAAATAAATATGTGCTGAACTGAATCATTAGTTTTGTTTATGAGCTTGCTGCTCTTTCATATGCATCATCATAGTAACAACTTAGTGAAAAATCAAGCTTTCAGTGCTTTAATGAACTCAGCCAGAGATGCAATGTTGTATATATATTCAAATACACACACACATATATATACATGTATTGTTGTTGCTGTTGTTAGGTGCCATCGAGTTGGTATCATAGAAACCCTACATACAACAGGCAAAACACTATTGTCAGTGCTTCTCTGCTGTTCATAGGGTTTTCAATGGCAGACTGATTTTTGGGAGTGGGTTGCCATGTCCATCTTCCAAATACACATATATGTGCACATATATACATAAATATGAAAGTGTATGCCTGTGTAAGTATGCACACACATATATCTGAATAAACATGGGATCAAATTATTCATGCATTTTAGCTTCAATTTGTTTTGTTTTAATAATGTCTTCCATGTCATAGCATAGCAGTGTATTCAGTGACCATTTCATAAATTATTTAACCAATTTATTGATTTTTTTCAAGTAAAATTTATGCCATACAGGTATGTGTACATATATATAAAATATTGTTGTTGTTAGGTGCCATTGAGTCAGTATCTGACTCATAGCAACCCTAAGTGCAACAGGTCAAACACTATTGTCAGTGCTTCTTTGCTATTCATAGGGTTTTCATTGGCTATTTTTTTGGGAGTGGGTTGCTTGGTCCTTTTCCCAAACCTATAGCACCTGGTGTTACCAGGTGACCTCCCATCCAAGTACTAGCCAAGCCTGACTGTGCTTAGCTTCTGAGATCTGACAGGATCGGACGCCACAGGGCTATGGCTACAGGCATATATGTGTATATATATATATATATATATATATATATATATATATATATGCATATATATTATATATATATGCGTATATATGTAGCCCCTTTGTGTCAGTCAGTTTGCCATACTGTGGGGGCTTGTATGTTGTTGTGATGTTGAAAGCTATGCTACTGGTATTACAGATGCAAGGAGGGTCATTCACAGTGGACAGGTTTCAGCTGAGCTTCCAGACTAAGACAGACTAGGGAGGAGGACCTAGCAGTCGACCCCTGAAACAATTAACCATTGAAAACTCTATGAATAGCAGAGAAATACTTTCAGATACAGTGCCAGAAAATGAGCCTCCCAGGTTGGAAGGCACTCAAAAGACACACTGTGTGCAACAATGGGCTTAAACATAAAAAGATCATATGCCGAGCACAGAATCAGGGAGTGTTTGGTTCTGTCATACATAGGGTCGTTATGAGTCAGACCTGACTCAATGGCACCTAACAACAACATATATATACTATACATATATGTACACATATATGTGTATATACATGTGTATGTATGTATGTATATATACATATATATGTATAGATATAATATATATACACACATACATAAAACCAAATGCTTGTGTCCTCCAAAATCTGCATGTTGAAATCCTAACCCTTAATATGATAGTATTAGAAGGTGGGGCCTTTGGAGGTGATTAGGTCATAACGGTAGATCCCTTATGAATGGGATTAGTGTCCATATTAAAGAGACCTATTAAACAAACCCAAGCGAGTTGTCTCGCCCCTTCCACCATGTGCTAACACAGTGTGATGGCCATCTATGAACAAGGAAACAGGCCTCTGGCCTTGAACCCACCAGGATCTAGAACTGTGAGAAAATAAAATTAAAATGAATTTCTGTTGCTTATAAGACACCTACTCTATTATATTCTGTTACAGCAGCTAAATAGGCTAAGACAATGTGTGTACATTTATGCAGATAGGGATATGTGTGGGGGGGTACAGATGCATGTGTACCTATATCTAAATTGCATGAGAGATGGGGAGAAAAGGAGCGAGTCTGTGCACTCTAATATTAAATTACTTTGATTTCCAAGAGCAAGGAGATGTTGAGTAGTAGGGAAAAGGAACTGCTAAAGCTGGGTGGGCTCTGGTATATGTAATGTTTACCCAAAATAAAAATTCCAAAGTAAACATACCAGAAGTGATTAGACTTAAAGACAAACAAATTGTTGATCAAACAAAAATCTAGAGTGTATAAGTAATTAAAAAGCTTTTGGATATTTTAAGTAAAGAAGAAACAAGTAACTTTCCTTCATACTAAAAGATTTTTTTCCCCTCAAATTATAAAGATATAGACTTTAACTTATCTGCTGTGTGTTCTAAGCTTTTGTGCTGGCTGTGGATTTTATTTTATTTTTACATGCTTTATTTTCATGGAAAAGGAAACAGGGGAGTTTGAGACAATTATAAACAGAAAAGAAACTAAAATCCTAATTTTGATTGGGAGTAAGAGTTTTGAGCAAAGTATGAAGAGAGTACAAACTCCCTGTTTCGTTTTGACCTGATAAAAAGATTTTTAAAAATATGAGAGAGATGTTCTTATCATTTGTGGAGGAGCTTTTGTTCTGCTAATTTTCCTAAAATGAAGAGATCCAAAGTACACAGCTACATTTTCCAAGCCTTAGTCACTGTTTGTTTGGTGAAAACTTTTTGATTCCTTTGCCATTTCTCATCCTTCTAATAGGAGAAAACCACTGCTAACCATTTCCAAGAGCTGTCAGATACTTTTAGGAGAAACCAGTGAGTTCTTGTGCCCGAACTGATCGTTATTTTAAAGGAAGAAGGCAATGTACTCATTTATTAATGCCTGGGACAGTGCCAGGGAGTATAAAGTCGGAACAAAAAGTATGTCAGCTACATGAAGACATTACATCAGATAAAGAGAAACTTATCGATTTAGAAAAGTAAAAACAAAATGCTTATATGTATTGTTTAATTTTAATACTTGGCTGAAATATGGTCTCTGTCTCATATTTTCCCTTTCTTTTCTTCTCCTTGCCCTCTCCTTAAAATGTAAAAATGTTTCTTAGCTTAGTGGTCATATAAAAACACAAAGAGGGCTAGCAGTGACATAGGGAAAATAGTTTTCCAACACCTGACTTACAGTGTAAATCAAGAGATAAATTTGGTTATTAATGTTCTTACTCTCAGATGAATTTTTACATGAGCAGTTCATTTTTAATTGTATTGTCTGGCATATGATAAGTAATTAACAAAGAAGAGTTAGTGTTTCTAATCTAGGACTCCCACAGCATCTCCTGCTTAAAATAAAATCGAAGAGCACAGCAACTCACCAGCATTCTTTCCAGTGTCACCTCTTTCTTGAGCTGGTCAACTTCCATCTTCAATTTGTCCTTTTCTGTCAAGTCTTCAATATTGATCACTGGCATCTTTGCCTGCTGAAAAGATAGACTGTTAGCACATATACTTGAATTTCTGGACTCATTTCAATTCAATCTTAGTCAACCCTTCCCTTCACTCTTAACTCACTAGTGAACTATTCTTGGTTTTATTTTAAATGTCCAATGATGACCAATTTCTCAAGAGCTCTCTCTCTCTCTCTCTTTCTCTGAATAATTCAAGCACTGTACAGTAGGCTTGGGATTTTAAAGCTTCTTCATAATCTTCACTAATATGATTAAACAAATTATTCGGTTCTGAACATCTGCCAGTAGGTTTGTAGGGAAGGGTCTGTGGAGTCGGTATATAATCTAAAATACTTAAAGCTCCTTCTTTCCCCCAGGACTTATGAACAGTGTAAACTTTCATATTTTCAATCCTAATTTCCAGTGTCAAAGCCTTCCACCATATAATTTATGCCATTTAACTCAGTTGGAGGTCATGTTGAGGACTATCCATTAATCCCCTAAATCACTAGAGCCTTTAATCTGGTATTAAAAGAGAGCTATATAGAAAGTGTCATTATAAATTTATTATAAATAATGGATTGAAATGTGAACCAATAGAATGGAAATATAGTTAGAAACCTTCTTAATCAGAAATAAACTAGTATATAGGTTAGAAGTGCTTCTCCAAACAATACCTATAGTTGAAGAATAACAGTGCTTATCAGATACAACGTGAGCATAGTGAGTCTGATCTACCAATGTACATCATGGAAGACAAGTGGACTCTTCTTCCCTCTTAGAATCTCTTTTCTCCTCAGTTAGACCTGCAGGTAATGGAGAAGATGCTCAGCATCAATGAAATTGTCTGGAAAGCATTTCATTGTAGCTTCATATCTCTACTCTCTCCTTTTCTCTTTTGTCTCTCTAGTCTAATTTTTATAAGGGAATATTTTTATGAAAGTAGATATGTTTAGATCATGTGCAGAGATCATGTGCAGATCTATTGCAGTTATTGTTATTAGGTGCCTTCAAGTCATATCTGACTCATAGTTGAACCTCATAGGGTTTTCAATGGCTGTTTTAGGATTGTCTGGGGAGTAGATTACCACACCCTTCTCCCATTTTTGCGGTGCTGGGAATTAAACCTGGGACCTCAGAGACTGCAGAGTGGTGCTCTACCAACTGAGCTACATTCCAGCCTCCTATTTTTGCTGCCAGCACCTGGTGTTCCCAGGCGGTCTCCCATCCAAGTACTAACCAGGCATGACTCTGCTTAGCTTTCAAGATCTGATGGCATCAGAAGTGACAGTGCTATGGCTTCAGGTGTATTAAACCTATCTATTGCAGAGAACATCCTAAAATTGAACACCTATGAGAAAATACTGTTAATAATGTATCAGCAATTAACTTATTTCTTGTATTTATATGATGTTTTCATTTCCAAAACACTTGAGGAAATACCATTTCTCTTCCCAGTCTTATAATATCCTGTTCTTCTCTGGGAAAGAGATAGTTTAGGTATTTTTAGAGGTAAATGTCTGAATAACCCAGCACCTAAATAGCAAAGAACACCTATGGTTACCTGAACCCAATGTTTCCCACATTGTTCTGTTCTTTAAGAAGTAATATGACAATTAAAAAGCCACTATTCAATAATTGATATTTGAAAGCCTAGTCTCAATTTTATTCTCATCTTCCTTCTATATCCTTTCAGACTGCATAGAAAACTTCGCAAGTACTTCTCCTGATTATTTTTACCTGTTGACAATATTGTCATCTGCACAAACTTTGTCCATGTTGAAAACTTCTCACAGCAGTAAGTAATGGCTCTGACACGTTAGTGTGTGTAAAAATCACTTCACTATGTGTAGTAATCACAGCAGATTATTAAGGCCTTCACAAGAGAGGCCATCTTATTAAAATATTAAAAAGATTCTGTACTTAACAGATCGGGGATAAATGATCATCTACCAGCACTTACTTATTAGCTGTCTAACTTTGACCAAGTTACCTAATCCAGCTGTTCCTCAGGTTATTAAATAGTAACAATATTACCTACATTGCAGATTTGTTAAGAGAATTTAATAGGGTTAATATAGGACTTTGTAACACTGTCTGGCATAGAACAAGCTTTCAGTATACATTAGATGGTGTCATTCTCTATGTACCCCTATACTGTCACACTGTACTTTCTTAAATGGTACTTGCTGAAGGTTTTATAGGTACTCCTAAAAGGATAAACTTAAAAGGATATAATGTGCAGATGTTTTGGCTCCTTTAACATCATGCAGAGCAGATGTTGCTGTTATCCCACCTAGATCTCCTTTTCCCTATTGAAGTACCCATCCCCCAATAGGTGAAGTAGCTGAAGTATTGACTGTCATGGACAGATCTTCTATACAAATTAACTCTTGGCTGATGGGAACCCCTTCACCTGGTAATGCCTGGAAGATTTTTCTCCTATCTGGTTCCTGAGGGCGATCTGGATGTCGTAAATTGTTGGCCAATATAGGGTCATAACAACCTAGCCTCTTCACCTCTGGGCTGAAAATCTTGGTTAAAATTGAGAAACTTCCAGAGCTCCAGAGATTTCAGCATGATAGTAGACTTCTGAAACCACATTCCCTACTAACATCTCTTCTCCTTTCCTGCTTGCCCCATTCTTCAGAGGTTTCCTCTGAGAGCTCAACCTCAATAAACCATTTGGGCAAGAATCCATGTCCTATGCTCTGTCTTTAGAAAATCCAGTTTAAGGCAGTTAATTATTAAGGCCATTTCAAGAGAAGCAATAACTTTCATGGCTTTTATGTCCTTACAACTGCCTATTGTTCTGTGTATTGTATAGTATATAGAAGAAAATCTAGAATTGTTGATAAAGCTATTTAACCTGCATCATAAATATTTGCCTAGATATAGAGAAGCATGGAAATAATCTCATTTCATTTTATTAATAAGAGATTTGTCAACTCTAAAATGCTGTGATTGGTTGTGTTTAATAATAGTTAACATGAAACATTTTATTTTGAGGAAGATTTTTTTTTTTAGCAACACTGAGAAGCCGAACCCAGGACCTCATGCATAATTTTTACATGTGCTCTATCACTGAGCTGTACCCCTAACCTCTTTTTTATTTTTTATCTTGAGACAGGGTCTCATTAAGTTATGTAGGTTTCCTCTGGCCTTGAAACTGTGATCTTCCTGCCTCTGCCTCACAGGTCACTGAGATTGTAAGCATGTACCTCTGCCCCTGCTGAGGAAGTATATTTTTAAAAGATTCTAGAAAGCTTGCAAATTTGATGCCACAGGTCTTGTATGAGAAAACTCTTTGGATTTTCCATACAAATAGTGGTGATCTCAATTTCCATTTCCTTCAAGGATACCCAGACAAAGAACTGTGTGTATTATCTGCATGGAAATCCCAAAAGTTCAGGGCTATATTGCAGCAAAGGGTTCAAAGAGTTCAAATATAATGTCATCTACCTTACTCTCTGTCCAATTTTGCAAATGAGACAAAGGTGGTATGGAGAGTTCTATGTTCACAACCACTCAATGAGAAGCAGTAAAGCTGAGCTTCCAACACAAGTATCTGTTTTCTGGCCTGGGTGTTTTCTGCTTCAGTATGCTGCTGTCAAACCAGTTCAAAGAAGTGGAATTGTTTTTTCCTTCATACTATTATAAATGAGTGGAGTTATTTTTTTCAGACCCCAGAATTACATAGGAAGACAGGTCAGAGTTGATGACAAAAGGCACTAAATCTTCTCCCTTTCCCTCATATTCTAAGCTTTCAGTTTGGGTCACCTCTCCATAGAAAGTACACAAAGTTTCCAGATCAGATCACTGGTCCTCTTACTAACCACCCCAATGCACCTTTACTGAGAGTTTATGTGGAAGACAGAAGACCTATAGCCCAGTAATCTGTTACTGCTCACCCGGGGGGGGGGGGGGGGGGGAAACCATTTCTCAACTAAGGAGATGTTTGCTCTTTCACCTTTTCTTCCACCCTGCATGATCATCAGAGGATCCAAGGTCCAAACAAGCAAAGCAGTGGGGTAAAGGGGGAGAAGAATCTAAAAGAGTTGTACCCCTTTCACAGAGATCTACTGCTAATGTGAGCAATACTGCCCCCTAGAGGAAATCTTTGAAAAATATGTCAGGTTGTTTATTATGGTTTTCACCAGTTTTCATGGGTGTGGATGAGGGATGTCAGGTATCTTGTATTTTTCCAAGACTCTCAAACATTAGAGGAACTGTCTCACATCCAGTATGACTCTTAAATATCGTGTCAAGCATTTGCATAGACAAAAACCATATTTATAGTTATTTGAAATTTGAACCTAACTTTATGTTACATCTAAACATAAAATATATTTCATGGTTGTACATATACTGAATTTTACAATCATGAAAATATTTTCTAAATAAAGGGGAGATCGTGCACAAAGAATTCTTGACTCTTTCAGAAGATCATATTAATCACTCCACTCATGATCATGGTATATGTGTCAGTCTGTATTAGCTGCTGTGTTCTTGCTAAATTTTTAAAACTTTCTTTCTCTCTTTCTTTCTGTCGTTTTTCTTTCCTTCTTTCTTTCTTTTTTCCTTCCTTCCATTCTTTCTTTCCTTCTTTTGTTCTTTCTTTTTTTGGCAGTACTAGGGAGTTGAACATAGGGCCTCACAAAGGTTTAGCAAGTACTCTACCACTAAGCTTCATGCCCAGCCCATTTTTAACTTTTTATTTTGAAACAGTATCTCACTAAGTTATGCAGGCTGCCTCTGGCCTTGAACTTGCAATTCTCGTGCCTCAGCTTTTTGAGTGGCTGGAATTACAAGCATGTGCTACCATACCTATCTTGTTCTTGGTAATTCTACACATTAAAAGCACAATAAAGATTTTCATATTAAAACCCTTCTTCATTCTTTATAACTTCATCTCTTTTTGTATTTCATAAATAGAATCCATATGCCATATTGGTGGCTCTAAATGGGTCATTATGCAATATTTTTTAGCTAACCAGACTGTAAGTTAAGTGGGACTTATTGTCATAGAGCCCAGAAGAGGAGGAGGAAATACACATTGCCTTGGCTTTTCTTGATCTGAAATACCAGGATGAGTTCTTAGGAACCAAATATGGCCAAAAATGAAGTTGTCTGTTTACAGGTTTCTTAAGGGACAAGCTACCTGAGGCCACACCACTGTGGTGTTGGATCCCATCAGATCTTGGAAACTAAGCAGGGTCAGGCCTGGTCAGTACTTGAATGGGAGACCACCTGGGAACACCAGGTGCTGTGCTAGGGAGAAGGACCTGGCAACCCACTCCCCCAAACAATCAGCCATTGAAAACCTTATGTATAGCAGAGAAACACTGACAAAGGCATTCCATCTGTTGTACATAGGGCCACTATGAGTTGGACACTGACTTGACGGCATGTAACAACAAGGGAGAAGCTGGCTGGTGTTTAGCTCCATTGGTAGAGTGCTGGTAGAGTGCTCCTCTGCACTGTCTGAGGCCCTGGGTTAGATCCCCCGCCTGCCTGCCTCTCTTTTTCTTTCTTTCTTTCTTTCTTTCTTTTTTTCTTTCTTTCTTTCTTTCTTTCTTTCTTTTTCTTTCTTCCCTCCCTCCCTCCCTTCCTTCCTTCCTTCCTTCCTTCCTTCCTTCCTATTTTTTTTTCTTGGCAAAAATGGGAGAAGGACATGGCAGTCCTCTCCTGAAACAATCCCAGAACGCTCAGCCATTGAAACTCTATGAATAGCAGAGAAGCACTGACATTGTGCCAGTCATGGCACAGTGTCAGGGAGTGTTTTGTTCTGTCTGTACATAGGAGTCAGACCCGACAGTATAGTACCTAACAACAGCAAAGGAGAAGCTTATTCATTGGGAAATTAGAATTAAACTCAGTTTAGTTAGTGATGCAATTTCTGTAAAAACAAAGTATTTTATGTTTATATCTCAATATTTTGAAAATTCTCAAAACAGTTTATATTGACAAAGCATAGAAAAGAAAGATATGCTTAGCAATTCAAGCAAGTCAGGAGCTATGAACAGAGGGTGAGGGAGCTTCCTTCATTACATCATGTGTTAGCGATTCTTTAAAAATTTTGTTTTAAACATTTTGGGAGGATAAAACTCTATAGAGTATCTTAAGTGTCTCTTAATGTCTTTCGCAGTTTCCATTAAGTTTCTTTCTAATTTGTTTTAGAATTAAAATGAGCTAATGTAAGGTTCAAAGGCTGTATGTTTTCCGTTTGTTTTGACACATTGCACATAAGTGTGTTTTGAAGTAAAAATACCTGCTAAATGAAATATTGAAGTTGTGAAAGGTTAGATTAGGGAGAAATTTTCAAGTTATTGTTTAAAAGTCCTTTGTTATGTACAGAGGATTAATCATGGGTCTTTGAAATAGAAATGTTGTCAGCACACTCTAAATATTACTTGATTTATTTATATTCAATTTGACATATTCTTCAGAAATGAATTCACTGTATTATGCACGATAAACTTGAAATCATATGGTCATGAATTTTTTCTATACTATTCTTTTTCTTCCTAACATTCTACTTGAGAACTATAAAAGATTAACAGCTAACATTTTTATTCATTTGACAAATATGTACTGAGTGCCTATTGTCTACAAGACACAATTCTAGATACTTGAGGGTAGAGCAAAAGGAAAAAATAGGTTAAAAATACTTTATCCTCTAGGAACTTACATTCTAGTGAGAAAGGTAAACAATAAAAACATACAAAATTAATTACTCTGGGTTTAATTGAAATAACTGCTAAGGAGAAAAATCAGGAAAGGAATAAAAGTAGGAAGTGTTAGAAATGTTTCAAGTGTAGGGGGTGGCCAGAGAAGCCTTCTCTGAGACAATGCTACTGCAGTGAAGACCTGAAGAACATGAGTGGATTATGCAGATATTGAAGAGATCACTAAGGGCATAGCAAGTGCAAAGGCAGCAATAGGCAGTTATGAATATAAGGAGCCAAGAAACACGGGGGGAAAGTAGTACATGTGAGCCCTGTAGTCTTGCAGGTCATTGCAAAGACTTGTTTTACTCTGAGTGACTTAGAGAACATTGGAGGATTTTCAGTAACAGAGTGACATTATCTTCCATTTTAGCAGGATCACTCTGATAGCTATTTGGAGACTAGATCATCAGGGACCACGTACAGAAGTAAGGAAGGAACACTTGGGGTAATTGAGGTGAGATATGATGATGGCTAAAACCACAATGAAGCAGTGGAGGTGGGCAGGTGGCAAGATTCTAAATGTATTTTGTGAGTAGATATAATAAGATGTGCTGACAAGTCATTGGCTAAATGAAAAAGAAAAAGAAAAGTCAAGGTGGGTGTGATTTATTTATTTATTTTTGCCTGAGCTACAACAGGAAGAGATTTGCTCTTTCCTGGGATCAGGAAGACAATGAGAAGGGAATACTATATTTGGGATATCTGTTAGCTATTCATTTCAGTAACCAGTCTTGGGTTGAGGGGAAAGGTCAAAGTTTAGGGGAAAACAACAGGACGGGCAGAGTGACCCAGGATGAATAAGAAAGAAAAGGGAGCAAAGACTAAACATTGGAGCATTCTAAACTCAGGGAGATGAGATGAAATAAACAAGAGTGAGTTTGTTGTCCTGAGGATGAAATGAGATGATATTATTGTTGTTGCTGTCGTTAGGTGCCCTTGAATCGGTATCCAACTAATAGCGACCCTACGTACAACAGGCGAAACACTATTATTAATGTTTCTCTGTTATTCATAGGGATTTCAATGGCTGATTGTTTTTTGGGGAGTGGGTTTCCGGGTCTTTCTCCAAAGCTTACAGCACCTGGTGTTACTAGGCTGTTTCCCATCCAAGTATTAATCAGGCCTGACCTTGCTTAGTTTCTGAGATCTTAGAGGATTGGACCCCACAGTGGTATGGCTGCAGGCAGAGATGATATTAGCTAACAATTTTTGAGACTTTATCATCTGCCAGGTACTTTGCTGAATATTCTCATGCAATGCTTTTCTGTTTATGTTTGTCTTTCCTTCTTTCTTTCTTTCTTTCTTTCTTTCTTTCTTTCTCTCCTTCCTTCCTTCCTTCCTTCTTTCTACCTCAGTATTCATTTATGCAGCAAACATTTACTGAGCAATTACAATGGAAAAAACACTCTTTTTTTATTAGAAATTTTTAATGTACATCATAATGTGATTCATTTTGACATGCTTTTCATTGTGACAATTTTCATATATGCAATTTGGTAAACATTATTCATATAGGTTACCCCTTACCCTCCCCTATGTTTCCCCCCTCCCCCCTTCCCATCTAAGTTTCCCATCCAAGTCTTCTCTATCTTTTACTATGTAGTATTTTTCTATATGTCCTTGGGTTCCATTTCTGTTTAAGATAGAAACTTTTCCTGTAGTGGTCTACACTCTTGATGCCTGGGGTTGAAGCAGCAAACGCCACCAGTTTTCTTATCTCTGACTGTGTCCTCAGGCCCCAAGGAGACAGAAAAACAAAAAACAGGAGATGAGGGTTGCTTGTAGGAAAAAAGGCTAAGCTCAGGGCTCTGGGCTCTATGACCATGAGTCACACAAAGGCCGTGGGGTGAGAACAGAAGAGCACAGCAACATCAAATGACAGGGCTACCATGAGGTTAGAAAAGGAGACAGTGGTGAGATCACATAGAGCTTCGAAAACCATGAATATGAATAAAATGCAAGGTTTTAGTTTTATTTTGAAGCAGTGAGTTATTGTAACATGGTCTGATGCATAAAACATAATCTACATGGTTAAATGGTCAGCAAAAGTGAAAACACAGAGTTAAAGTAAGAACCTAATGTAAGAATATAATGCATTGTTCCCTTAAGATTTGATAGATTTGAACCACCTTCATTGCTTGCCATGGCTATAAAAGATTTGGTAGTTAAAAATGTGATTTGAATATAGAATTGACAGAACTATTAATGGATTAGATAATGATGGGATAGGATATGTCAAGAATAACTTCAGTTTTTGTCTTGAGATCTTTAGTAGAAGTACCATTTACACACAAAAAAAGGAAGATTAGGCATAATGATGAAGACTTCAGTTTAGGATGTATAATATTTGAGATGTCTATTAGACATCCAACAAGTGAGATGTTAAGTAGATATAAATGTTCAGGATTCAGAGATGCAATCAAGACTATACACAATTACGTGTGTAGGTTTGTGCATGTGTATGTGATAATAGTACCTAAAGACTACAATAACAACATGTAATATGTGTACAGTTCATATTGTTGTTAGTTGAAAGCACATCAAAAGAGAATTTAGGTAGAGAAGGGTTCTCAGGGTTGAGCACTGAGTCACCCCAACCCTTACTGTTTAGCCTGAGGAGAGGGACAGATTTATTGAAAATGTACAGTCCATTAACTAGGGAAAAGGAGAAGAATGTGGTATGAAAACTAAGAGAAAGACATTTCAAGTATGAGGAAATTTTCAAATTGTCCAAGACTAGTGAGAAGTTAGATGAAATGTAGATGGAAACATGGTCTTGGGTGACCTTTGGGTGTCTCATGTACTGAGAGGTCCCATAAGACATGGCAATATAATTGTTCTTGATAAGAGACCATCCTGTTTTTTCTCTTCCCAACATGGAAGTCTAGTTGGAAGGGAATGAGAGGGAAAAACAGAAGATGAGGAAGTGGAGGCACACAGTGACAGTAACACTTTCAATATGTTTTTTGGGAAAAGTGAGCAGTGAAATGGAGCTCTAATAGGAGAGGGATATAGAGTCATAGATGAGCTTTAAGCCTGGGTTGAAAATGCATCAGAGAATGAGCACTACACATAGAAGCTATTAAAACCTGGAGGTGAGGGTACTAAAGGATACCAGAAGAGCAGAGCTGATTTTGTAGGAATAAAGGGAGTGAGTGTTGTCCAGGCCAGTGTACTCAACTCTCTTCTAATGCAGGAGTTTGAGTTCAATTCAGTTTTTCCCTCAGCTAACTGTCAATAAAAGGAAAATATGGTGACAGTCCTAGAGATGTGTATCCCTTTCAAACTACAGCTACTATCTCTTCTTGCCCCCAAATGGCAGCTTGTCTTTCCTATGTGATTTAGTATACAAAAGCTTTTCTACATAAGGCTAGAGCAAATGAATATTTGGAGGGCATATAGCACTTTGGTAACAAATATTTAATATCAGTTTTTGCTACATTATAAAAATGACAATATTTTTGCAAGAAAAAAGTATCTTTACATTTGAAAGGTCAATTTCTATTACTTTGTGCTAAATATAACCCTGAAAATAAGGATTTTAGTGATTAGCTCTCTCAATCCCCTAATCTGATTATCAGTTTGGGCAGATGTTCCTTTTAGAGCATTATTGCAACATATTTACATTGTAGCTTTCTGTTTGCTCTTGAATTGTGAACTTCATGGTTGGGTAAAAGAGAAACCCGAGATAGAGCTGTTCAGGTGCTTATTCAGGGTCATGAGCACATGACATATGGTTGAGCTGTCCCTAATCCCAAATCCCAAATGCTTCAAAACCTGAAACTTCTTGAGTACTGACATGATGCCAACGTGGAAAATTCCATACATGACTTCATGTGACTGGTTGCAGTCAAAATTCAGGTGCACTAAAAATATTGTATAATATTACCTTCTGGCTATACATATAATTGTTGTTAGGTGTTGTGGAGTCAGGTCTAAAAAATGCATATAAGGTATATTTAATACATAAATGAATTTTGTGTTTAGAACTGAGTCCCCTCCCCAAGATATATACATATTTCATTATGTATATGCAAATATTCCAACATTAAAAGAATTTGAAACACTTCTTGTCCCAAGCATTTTGGATAAGGGTTACTTAACCTGTGTATAATGAGCCTGGTTTCAGCCTCTGCCAACTGTGAAAGAAAAGGATGTGCACGTGGTGAGTGGGACCAGGGGATCAGGACTCAGACTGCCTGTGTCACCTTTGTAGCTTTAGGAAGGTCTCATGTCTATTTAAAGCTTCAGTTTCCTTACTTCAGAGTGGGGAGAATAAAATATCTCTTACATGGTTATTGTGGGGCCATAATGAGCTCATGAAGGCAAGGCACAATGAGAACTCTCAATAAACATTATGGGTTCATTAGTATTGTTATTGTTATTGAGATTCCCACATAGTATTAAGGAATTAAAGAAAAATTTCTGTTCTTGACATGCCACTCTCCAGCACATTTTTGAGTAGGCAGTGAAGCTATGCTGTGTGTAAGAGGCCTTGGATAAAATAGTCCATAATTTGTCCCAAATTTCTGGGTGCCACTGACAATTAAAGATGTGAAAGAGCCAGGCATGGTGGCACAAGTCTTTAAATCCAGATCTTGGGAGGCTGAGGCACAAGAGTTATAGGGTTGAGACAAGTGTTTGGACTCTGTAGTAAGATCTTATCTCAAACAAACAAAAACAAAAATGGCAATGTGACCCAAAGATAGTCTGCATCCTGCATGGGCAGGATAACATTTGAAGAAACATATACCCAGGAAACAAAGAAAAGGAGTTTCTGAAATTCTGCTTCTCTGAAGAGGTCAAACTCTGCTACAGCAGTGAAGCAATGAGGTGATGAAAGAATGAATCTCTGTGTGCCAGAGGCATGGAAGATGTGTCAGACATGTGTGCATGAATTAGCTTTTATTTTGAACTGAGCTTTGCGTACTTCCTCCTATATGATTCCACAGAACTTTGAGCATATTTTTAATATTGTACTAAGAGCACTATAGCCTAACTAGGTTATGTAGTATTCATCTGTCTCCTCTGCTATACTATGAAATACCTAATGTGTTTATCTTTGTATCCCAAACATCTAGCCCAAAGTTTGGTGTATTTTAAACATTTAACCAGCTTATTTTTGTTAGATGAATGAAAGAATGATGGAAGTCAAAAACGCATTATATACTGTATTATCCCTTTCTCCCTAAAGAGAATGGAAATGATAGACATTAGCCATAAAGAATGTCCCATCACTTTGTGGGGCTCCTGTATCACAGAACACTCTCAAATGCACTCTGTGCCCAACAGAGGGCGCATCAAAGTAAATATTTCCCACCTGGCCCAACTCACTAGAAAAATGCCTACCTGGTGAAGGAATTGCCTAAACTTTAACAAAACCCTTGTGACTGTTTATCTCTTAGAAGAGATAACTGCCTTCTTAAGAGACGTGTAAACTCCTCCTTCATGATGTGTGGACTTGTTTCATATTTTATTTTGACAGGGCTCAAATTAACAGGCAGTAAGAACTGTCTCTTTATTAAGGTGTTATCAATATAACTCCCTAAAATATTATTATATAAGATACATACCCAAATCACTGGGCTCAATGAATTCTGATCATTCACTCATGAACTAGACCTGCCACCTCTCTCTAAAGTATATGATAGGAAAGAAGACCATCTGCGCCAATCTCTTCCATAAATTCTTAGTCAGCCACGAAGTGCACGATGCTCTCAGAGGATAGAATATCTCCTTGAAGGTTTGGAATTCTAGAGGCTGATATGATCCAGATGAACTTCAGATTCACTTGTTATGGGGCTAAGGGGGATGTGAGAGAGATCTGTAAAGATCTGCCACATGCAGGAGTACTCTTATCACGCTGTAGCTTTCATATTTAATTCTGGTATTTATAGTACCACTCTAAGGTCTTCCTCCACGTCTGTCAGCTTGTTGAGCTGTGGAGGCCTGTGTGTTGCTGTGATGTGGAAAGATAGGCCACTGGTATCCCAGATCCCTGCAGGGACATCCACAGTGGACAGGTTTCAGCTGAACTTCCAGACTAAGACTGACTAGGGAGAAGGACCTGGCAGCTCACTCCTGAAACAATTAGCCATTGAAATCCCTATGAATAGCAGAGAAACACTGTCAAATATCATTAGTGCTAGAAAATGAGCCCCCTTTGTAGGCCAGAAAGTATTCAAGAAATAACTAGGGAAGAAATGTCTCCTCAAAATAGACTTGACCCTAATGGTGGGGATGGAGTAAAGCCCCTGGGACCTCATTTTGCCAATGTGGCATGACTCAAACTGAAGAGAAGCATAGTGACTGCAACATTAGGCTAAACATAAAACAATAATGTACATTGCACAATGTTGGGTGGTGTTTCACTCCATTGTACGTAGAGTTGCTATGAATTGTATCCAACTTGACAGTACCTAAAAACAACTAAGGTCTTAGTACAGTAGAATTAATCCAGCCCTGGGTCTGATAGAAAGAAAACAGGAGAATCAAGAACAGTAGGTGTGGGTTCTAATCCTTGCCAACAACCACAGTAAGTAAACATGACCAGACATCTTATCACTCTAGGCCTCAGTTTACTCCTGAATAAAATGAGCAAACGTATAATTTCTTTCAGCATTCAAATTATAATAACTCCATAGTTTATATTTTTTACAGAAATCCAAACTATTTCCAGCTTATCTTCCACCACAGCCACAGTAACTCTCACTTAGTATGGTAATGACAAATCAATCTGGATGACTCTTTTTCCCAGTTTCACCCCCCTCAGCCCTGCATTTCCTGTTGACTTTGAACACAGAAACTATTTTCCTCAGGCTTGTGGCTGCAGGCCTTCTGGCCTAGATACTGGTTTAAGTAAACAGAACAATGATATGCCTCTGGAGGCTGTAGAAGTCACTTTGTTTCTTCTCCCAGATGGTCCCACGTGTAAATTCAGTAATGGTAGAGCAGTCCCCCAGGAAATTAGGTTCCTTTTATTTTGGAAGATGTCTTTTGCATGGATATAAAACACTCAAGTGTTCCTTAATTAAAAGGAGTGACTTGCTTCCTGCTAACCTGTCTTAACAATGTCAAACTTCTAGCTGTCTTGTTCAATTTTTTTTCTAACCTTGATGGTCTTATTATTAGGTGCCATAACGTTGGGTCAGACTCATAGAGACCCTATATATAACAGAACAAAACACAACCCAGCACTGGGCCATGCACATAATCATTATACGTTTGAGCCCATTGTTTCAGCCACTGTATTTCTTCTCATTTTGAGTCATGCCATATTAGCAAATGGAGGTCCCAGGGGCTCTACTCCATTTCCATCATTTAGGTTGACTCTACTCTGAGGAAGCAACTCTTTCTCAGTTGTTTTTTGAATGCCTCCAACCTAAGGGGCTCATTTTCTGGCACTATATTTGGCAATGCTTTTCTGTTAGTCATAGGGTTTTCGGTGGTTAATTGCTTCAGGTTGCCAGGTCCTTCTCCCTAGTCTGTTTTAGTCTGGAAGCTCAGCTGAAACCTGTCCACTATGGGGGCCCCCTGTCAGTATTTAAGATAGTGGTGGTCATAGAGGCATTAAAGTCACACAGCATTTGGCATAGGAAAAGGGAAGGAAATAACATGTCTACAGTGCCTCTCTGAACACTGATAACAACCTATACTATTGACTCCACACCAGAGAAAGAGGAGAGGCCTGTTTTTGCCACATTCCCAATCCCTAGGTACATAAATGCCTGAGTGGATGGAGTATCTGCTCTGGCTGAAGCTCATTCCCTTAGGAAAAACTACTATAATGCGATGTTTGATAAGTGTGACCCCTTCCAAGCGTAAAGGTGGCCTCTGACTCAACCAAGAAAAATTGATGGGAGCAAGGTGGCAGGTTTCAGTCCTATAAGGCCAGTTCATATTTTCTCTGTCTCCTGATTGGAGCTACCACACCATCTTAAAATTGTGTCCCAATTGCAACTTTCCCATGTGTCTGTCAGCTTCTCATGCTATATGTGATTGCATGTTGCTGTGGTGCTAAAAGCTATGCCACTGGTATCTCAGCTGCCAGCAGGGCCACCCAGGTTAGAAAGATTTCAGCAGAGCTTCCAGAATAAAACAGACTAGGGAGAAGGACCTGACAGTCCACTCCCAAAACAGCCATTAACAACCCCATGAATATCAGAGAAGCATTGTCAAATATAGTGCTCAAAAATGAGCCCCCACTGCAGGTTGGAAGGTATTCAAGAAATGACTGGGAAAGAGTCACCTCCTCAAAGTAGAGACCTAAATGACAGGGGTGGAGTAAAGCCCCTGGGACTTCCATTTGCTGATGTGGCATGACTCAAAATAAGAAGAAATATAGTGGCTACAACATTGGGCTCAATATAAAAAGATTATGTGCATGGCACAGTGTTGGGCAGTGTTTTGTTCTGTAGTACATAGGGCACTATGAATTGGATCCAACACTATAGCACTCAACAACAACAAATGGCAACTGGGACAGGGACAATGTGGAAGGGTTCTGTGCTATTGTGTGAAGTACTAAAACAATCTCTTCAATGATTAGGCACTTTCCATTCGATCTTTATTAACTATCTATGAGGGAGCATTATTTTGTCTTTTTTACAGAGATGGAAACTGAAGTTCAGAGAATTTAAGTAACTTGTCCAAAGGAGCAAGGAATAAAATCCATGTCTCCTGTGATTCCCAAGTGTATATCTCTAACACAACATGCAAATTTCCAAAATATCTGCCCTATTTCAAAGACTCATCTTTGTATATAAGGAAAAAAGCGTCAAAACATATTCACTGCCTGAAAATAAAGAAGAGAAATGACAATAGTCAATGCTGAATAGGTCCTTGAATTTCATTTTAGTCCAATTTGGAGATATTTTTAATTATGTTAGAGGAATGGGAGTAGGTATGTTTGAAGTTAATTTTTCTCCTGAACACAACCCTGACTAAATGTTTGGTAAAATTTCCCTCCCCTGATGATATTTGGAAGGTAGGTATTGTCCCCAAACTACTAGCCTGTCTCAGTGCTTGATGTGCTGGAGCTGGCCCACACTGGCTCTGGCTCTGACAAATTGACTATATCTATTTCTTCCTAGTTCTGCATTCAGAGATGCTGCAGTGGCAGCTTGAAATTGGTCATCATGAGAGTATCACAACATGGAAACCAGTGATCCATACAAGCCAGCACACACACCCTTTTTCCTCCTGGAGAGCTTATAGTTAAGCATTTACTTTCATTACTGTCATTCTTTTTTTTCATTTGTTTTGCTTTTGTTTTTGCTTTTGTTTGAGACAGGGTCTCCCTATGTAGTTCGAGCTGATCTTGAACTCATGATCCTCCAGCTTCAGCTTTCCCAGTGCTGAGATTACAGGCATGCCACCACACCCAGATATAATTCTCATTCTTAATCATAGATATCTGGTAGTCAAAGCTGACAGTATTTCTATACCAGTCTAGTCTTCCTAGGAATATGAGTCTACAACTCTGACGTCAGGATGTTTGAAAATGAGCACAAGAGATATGATGTGCAAAAAATCCCAGATTATTAACTCACCATGAACAATGTTTTGTACTTTTCAAGATTTGGAAGAGAACTTCTTTAAACTCCCTCTAGTATCCTCAGAAAAAGTCAAGAATGGTTAGTTAGTCACTACAAAGTTTTAAGTAGAATAAGAGGAAAGGGGGAGGAACGTAAGACATTTATCAAGAGAACCATTTAATATGTTCTCAAAATATCTTTAATATTTCACACCAAACTTCAAAGTAGAGGTTTCTCTCTTTTTATTGTCTTTTCTCTTTCTTTTTTTGTATAAACAAAAAGTAGGTCACAGGCTAATATGCCAAAAGAGCAACACACTTTAACAGCTGTACTGACATTACAAAATGCATGGGAATGAGCTAATCTGGTGAAAGGTTTAGGATCCTCCATGAGGACTTCTCTGGACTTTTATGTTGCTTTTATAGCTACAATCCTTATACCTAACCCATATAGGGATAGAAAACTGCAAGCATTTTGGAACACTGTGGCAGTTTCTAGTATTTCTAAGTATTTTACCCAAGAGTAATAAAAATTTCATGTCCATGCAAAACACCTTTATTCAATCCCCAAGCTAGAAACAGTATGTTTATGGTAATGTCACCAATAACAAGATAGTTGTGGCATATTTGTATATTGCATTAAAACTATTGATATACACAGTATGGATATATTTCACAAACATTAGTTGAGCAAAACAAATGCAAACAATATGAGTCCAATTATATTAAATTCAAGAAAGGTGAAACTAATCTAAGGTGAGTCATTGTCCCTGGCCTGGGCCTGGAAGGACTGACTCTGAGGAGTCCAATAAGAAGGAACTTTGGGTTGGAAATGTTCTAATAGTTATTTCTCCTCCTCCTCCTCTTCCGTCCCTGTCCATCTTCCTCCAGCATTCTCCTCCTCCATCCTCCTCTTCCATCCTCTTCCTCTTCTTCCTCTTTTTCTCCTGTTTTCCAGTGCTGGGGGTTGAATCCATGGCCTTGAGCATAATAGGCAAATCCTCTACCACTGAGCTACTCCCCCAATCTTTTTTATATTTTTATTTTTCTTATTTTACTTACTTTTGTGGTACTGGGGGATTGAACCCAAGGCCTCCTGCAGGCTAGGCAAGCATTTTGCCACTGAGCTGCACCCCTGTCCCCTTTTATTTTTTATTCTGAGACAGGGTCTTGCCAAGTGACCTCTAACTCACGATCCTCCTGTCTCAGCCTCTGGAGTCGCTGGGATTACAGGTGTGCGGTACAGCACCAAGCTAAAAATGTTCTAATTCTTAACTAGAGTTTTTAGACAGTTGTCAAAATTCACTAGATTGTCCCTGTTAAAATATCTTATGAGCCTCTACTAAATGTAAATTAGTATTCCACTGAAATATACGTATAACACATTTACATTTCAAATGTAAAAAGTTTGTTGAAATGATCCCGCTGTAGACCTTCTTGTGAATCTCACTCTTTCACTCAGCTTGCACGTAAACTTCGTGCCCTTAAGACGTGTATTCAGGGCTTCTTTGCTGTGAGGCTGTAAGTTGCAACACTGAGCAATCGCCTGCAGGTCATTTCCCTCTGGCTTGCAGATTTCCCATCTCTGACACAAGAGAAACTTTGAGAGACAGGTTCAACTTTTCAACTCGGCGGGAAATTCCTCTCAAAGGACAGACTTTCCTGCGCGGGGGCGGGGGTGGGTCAGAGCCCCTTCAGGCTTCGCACATGCGCGCTCCGCCCCGTGGGGGTTCAGCAGGACGCTCACCCCATATAAAGCCCACGCCCACCTTCGGAAGGCCAGCAGCAGCTCTCGCTCCTCCTGCCCGGCGCCTTGTTGCAACAGGGCGGCCTCCTTGAACCAGCACCATGGACCTTGCTTGTCCCCTGGGGCCGTTGCTTCTGCCGCTGCTACTGATGATCGGGGCTTCCCCGGGCCTGGCTGCTCTGGATCCTAGAGGTATCCACCACGATCAAGATCAGGAGCGCGCTTTCCTGCTGGGCGTCCGGACGCCCTCCCTTACCCCGCAACCCCCTGCTCCCTTTGACTTTCCCCTGGCCCTGGCCGTCCTCCCAAGGGGGACTCGCGCCCCAGTTTGCACTTACTCTCTGCTTGGACAGAAATCCCTGGGATGCCTGCCCCTTCCCAAGATCTGTGTCTGACCTTTTTCCCTCTGTTACCCTCCTTCTGCTTCTCCCATAGAAAATAACGCGGAGATCTGCCTCCTGCCCCCGGATGAAGGGTTCTGCCGGGCCCTATTTCCCAGATACTACTATGACAGGTTCTTGCAGAGCTGCCAGCAGTTCATGTATGGTGGCTGCCTGGGCAACGCCAACAATTTTGAATCTTTGGAGGCCTGTGAGGATGCTTGCGGGAGGATCGAAAGTAAGTGCTCCTTGCACGCACACTGAGGACTTACTTTCTTGGCGCTCCTTGCACTAAAAGGGCTGGTAGAAATTCAGCTAATTTTCCAGATCTGATTTTCTCCCGTAAGGTTTTTCCTAAAATTTCACAAATGCTAAGAAAACTTCATTGGCTTTTAGTTTCCCCAAAGTAATCGCAAATCTATAAACCACCAACCTGATCTGATTCGTCTCAACTGACGTTCATCATTCATTGTAAGTCAGTGTCTGTGTGAACTCTGGGAAAGAGGCATTAACTCATCATAGGGCATAATAAATGTGAAGGAATAATGTATTATGTGAAATGTGTTTTTCTGCATTTATCATTAATTCTAAGACTATGGTTTTTCTTTCTCCTTGAGAACACCATTTCCTCCTATAAATTATCCATGAGTATGAAATGCTTTTTAGTGGGTTTTATCATTAAAGTGTGATTTAGTTCACTATTCTAACTTTACTTTTGTCTCCTGATCCCCAAACTTGTATTGGGTTAGGTGTAGAGATGTGGTTAAGATTCACAATATTGTGCTCTATCTTAATTTTTTTGTTTTTATCTGTTAAGAATTATAACAGGATTTGCCAATCAAGGAACTGAGCCAGGAGGAAATGTGTATTTATATGAATAAACTTTGATTAACTTCATATGTAGAAACAATCAGAGAATAGTCTTTCCACTGAACTTGAAAGATATATCACAGCTGAGTCAAGTCTGGATACCCTGTTTTAAAAAACCACAAATAACCAGATTAATTGGTAGTCTTTTGGGGATTTACTCTTCTAGTACTAAATACAGTTATTTTCCTCAATTGTTTCTGATTTTATAGTAAAGTCTTGAAAATCATACTAAGAGGGATGTTTTGGAATAATATTACTTTATTGCCTCTTTTATTCTAGAAGTTCCTTTTCCTTGCCGCTTGATAGTCCATGATCGTAAATGTAAGGAGTCCAAAGAAGAGTATTTCTTCAATCTCAGAACCATGACATGTGAAAAAATCATGTCTGGTTTGTGTAACCGTAATCTCAACCGATTTCGTGATGAAGCTACTTGTAAGACCTTCTGTGCGCCAAAGAGAAGTAAGTATTATTTTTGTGGTGTTTCTAACTCATTTTTGTATTAAGACTTTTGGGTAGAAAATCAATAATTTGGTTTGAAATTAACATGATTTGTATTCTGGTGATTTCACACATGGTCTGTATCAATCTTCTTTTTTTTTTTTTTTTTGGCAGTGCTAGGGGTCAAACTCAAGTCATATCAATCTTAACACTTACTGCCCAGTGAGACAGTACTTTGTTCCCAATTTTACATGTGAGGGTACTAGCTAGAGATGAATGACTTGCCAAGTTCTCAGAGCTGGAAAGTGATACTGCCATTATTCAAATTTTTATTGCTTTTCCTGTGTTGTTTCTTTAGAACTACAGGTTGATTATCCCTAATCGAGAAATCTGAATTTCAAAACACTACAAAATCAAGAACTTTTTGAGCACTGACATTGCATTTACAAGTGGAGAATTCCATACCTGACCTCATGTAGTCAAAATGTAGACACACTAAAAATATTCCATAAAATTATCTTCAAGCTATGACTGTAAGGTGTACATGAAAGAAAAATGGATTTCATCTTTAGACTTGGGTCCTATCTCCAAGATATCTCATTGTGTATGTGCAAATATTCCAAAAATTGAAAAAAAAAAGTCTGAAATTTGAAACACTCCTGGTCCTAAGCGTTTTGAATAAGAGATATTCAGACTATATTTCTTATATCTTTAATATACATAAAAATTATAGTCTTCCTTCATGAATGCCATGAAGTCAGGTTTGTGTGGAATCAGTTTTGTGTATGAGGTAATGGAATGTATAGACACTTAAGTTTTTGGCTAAATTTCTGTATTCTTTAGTAATTTCAAATTGCTACCGAAAGAGTGCTCTATCCTTCTCTTTTCTCTATTTCTTACCTATTCCACTGTCCACACCCCATCCTTGAAATGAATTGTTACTTGGGCAGTATTTTAATATTGGTGGAAAGAGATAACTTAGACATTTCCCCCAGACACAGCAGAGACACATAGATTTAAAAAAAAATTAACAAGAAAATCTTCCATTGGCAGAGACTTTCATAAAGTGATACTATTCTGTAGCTATACTGTGTTGAATATGCAAAATCTTGAATTAATGGGGAAATGGTTGCTGTTGATGTTTTCTTAAGTGTTGTGTAAATGTAAATGTTTCACTGGTTGCTCGAAAATTAAACTCACTCTGTGTGTGTGTGTGTGTGTCTCTCTCTCTCTCTCTCACACACACACACACACGTTCTTGATTAATAATGGAAATAGAAATGACAAAAACACTGAAAACTACCAATACACAAACTTTATCAAATTATGTCATGTATTGTCCCTTGAAATTTAGCCCATTTTTACTTAACCACGCCTCACTTAGGGATTTTTTTTTTCATCTGCAAAAGGTATAATTCTTTGGAAAGAATTATGTCAGTTTATAGAAGTTCAGAAATACCAAAATATAGCACATGAGCTTACGTGTAATTTGAGATATAACTTCTTAAACAGTTTAGTAAAATAGTTTGGATTCAGAATGAAGTTGGTATGGGATTGATTTTCTTCCGTTATTTTGGAAATCATCACCATTTATTAATTTTGGTAGTAGAGCATTTCTAATTTTATTTTCTTTTTCATACAGGTCCATCATTTTGCTACAGTCCCAGAGATAGTGGACTATGCTCTGCTAATATAACGCGCTATTATTTTAATACAAGACACAAAGTCTGTGAGCCTTTTACCTATACTGGCTGTGGAGGGAATAATAATAACTTTGTTAATGTGATGGATTGCAATCGTGTTTGTGCAAAAGGTAGTGAATTTTTTCTTACTTAGTTTTTAAACAAACTTTATAAATAATTCATAAGCAAAATTATATGTATCCATTTTACTAGTAGCAAATTGCCATTTCTAGACTAATTATACATAAATGGCACTTACATGCTTATTTATCAAAAAGCATATACTGGATAGCTACAGTAGACAGTATTACATCCCTGTATTTTTAAAGATAGAATATTATCAAGTGAGTATATAATGAGTTTATAATCAGTACAAATAAGATGATGTGCACTCATAAACATATTGCGAAAGTTGATTTAAAATGAGCTTACAGACTGGAGACATGGTGTTGATTCTTTGATTTTGTTAATTTTAGCCTCACAGAAGGAAAAGAAAGAGAAGATACTAAAGGATTTTTATCCCAAAAGAAGGCTGACAGTTTGGAGGAAGAAAAAACACTAAGCATTTTCTTGGACATCCTCTTGTGAATGATCACTGCCTTTATGGTTATAACTGAAGAATAATGTAGTAGCATGAGGAAACACATTTGTGATTTACTCACCAGTTATTATGGGCACAAGTTACAATTTTACCTGTGAATTTTTACACATAACTAGCTGCTATTCAGATGTGAACTTATCATTTTTAATTTACAAGATTGAATTATTACAGTGTAGAAGATATAAATGCAAACATGACTTGCCCAGTTCTAGGGATAGCTAGTCGTAATGTCAGAAGATGGTAGAAGATGGCATAAGACAATATAATTGTGTACTTTTAACATAAATGAGAACAAAAAGGACTGGCAAATACATTTCATCATGAACTTAAAAGTTGGGTTATATTCTGACCCTAGGAGGCAAAGTTGCAGATTTACCAACATTTGAAACAATATTCCAAATGGTAACATGGGGACCCCTGCTAACTACATTTCCATTTCTGTTGTGTCAGATTGCAGTGTGATGAGTAAGGGGATTTATTTAAAAGATAATAAAATAACTTTTTGCTGAATTTAAAAAGCTTGTCAGTGTATTAAAATCAGAAATATTCTGAGAAAAATTATCTCTATTTCTCTTTATTTTTCTATATCTACCCATCCATCCTCAATCACATGTATATGTTTATGTATACATGTAGATAGATGGTTTCTAAGAGATTTTCTGTTAACAGTATTTCCGAAGACAAAATGCTTTGGGAGACAATAAAGTTATTTAAATTTTTATACTGTTCCAGTTGCTCATATTGCACTAAAATTATGCATGATTTAATCATTTAAATTCCACCAATAAATTAGTTTTGTAAATAAGATCATTACAATGAGATAATGCTTTTCTTTCAATTTTGGCAAAATTAACATGTTTAGAAATAACGTCTCTTTGGCAAAATTATAAGTACATTTGTTCTTTTCTTGAGCAATTCCTCATTTGAAAACCTATACCAAAGTTATTTTGACAAATAGGTATATGCCTGAGAACATCAACTGATGCTGAGAACTGAAGTCAAACCAGATGCTCATCAATAGAGGATTGGTTGAAGAAATTATAGATGAGAAATGAGCAAAATATCTATATATGGATATAATCTGACTTCAAGTACATGTTAGAACAAAAACCAAGAACAGTATGAATACACACAAAAACCTCACAGAAGACATACAAATATAAAAAGTGATTAGCTATAAGAAGGATGGAACAGAGAAGTGAACAAGTATAGGATAAAAGTTATGTGAACATACCTTATATAGTTTTGATCTTAGACCATGTAAATATTTTATATAATTTAAAGCAGAGTTCAACCAAAAATAATAAAAACATTTCTTTAACTATTGAAAAATATTGAATCCAACTGAATACCAAATAGCAGAATAATTGAACAAGGGATATATACTTATTTTCAGTGACGTTTAAAACCAGTATTTTGACCATCTATCTTTTAAGGTGCCTGCAGCCATAGCCCTGTGGAATCTGATCCCGTCAGATCTTGGAAGCTAAGCAGGGTCGGGCCTGGTTAGTACCTGGATGGGAGACCGCCTGGGAACACCAGGTGCTATAGGCTTGGGGGAAGGACCTGGCAACCCCCTCCCCAAAATCAATCTGCCATTGAAAACCCTATGAACAGCAGAGAAGCACTGACAATAGTGATTCCCCTGTTGTACAGAGGGTCGCTGTGAGTTGGACACCGACTCGCTGGCACCTAACAACAACAACAACATCTTTTAAGGTACATAACCTAAGGGTCAAAAAATTCTGAAGAAATCTGAAAAAGCATTTAGTAAATAGTCTTATTATAATTTTTAATATCAATATTATTATTTTGGTTTGGTTTGGTTTTTGGTTTTAAGTTAGTATCTCACTATGTAGCCCAGGCTATCCTGGAACTTCCTACTTAGCCAAGGTGGTCTTGAACTCTCAATCTTCCTGCCTCTACCTCCTGAGTGCCAGAATTGCAGGTGTGTACCACCATGTCTGGCTATATTTCAAACCTCTTATATAGAGAGTACTATAATATACTATATATTCCATAAAAAACTACATTTATTTAGAAGTCAAGGCTTTTAGTTTTAAGAGAAAAAGACAGAGGTGTAAAAATCAGAGACTAAATAAAAACTTTTAAGTAGAATTAGAAATATTACTATGCACATATAATTCATATTTCTCTTTCCAAAAAAGTAGATTTTCCACCTATTCTTTGAAAAGTCATTGAAGCAGTGACAACTCAGTAGCAGTAAATATATCCACCATACTATCTAGATTTTGGTCTCTTTATATCTCACTAAAAAGAATCTGTGCTCTTAGGAGAAACCTCTGATTCTAGATCTGTGGAAAGAAATGTTAAGATGAACCTGGGCTATCTTATGCCAGAAATCAAGGAAACTATCAGTGGCTAATAAATCATGTCATAAAAACAGAAGAGTAATATTAAGTAGCTCACAGTAAATTCGATGATATAAGCATCAAAACAATTAATGACCTCAATATATACAGACACAAATATATAAAAATCTGTGAGTGCATAATTACATATATATGAATTTTTATGGTAATTTTTGTAGGTGTTTAGAGCATTATCTCATAACTTTGAAAACTGATGAATTAGCACAATAAAGCATTTATCCTTTGAAAATTGTGCTAAACTAAACTAAACTAAATGATGTACTAGAGAAAGTTATTTGTAGAAGCCCACCTGATACATGCATTAAAATGTGAAGAAATACCTCTATGAAAGTATGGATCTAGAGGATAATCAGCAGAAGATGCTGAACCCATTGCATGAAAGATTGGTGAACAGTTTTATGGGGATCAGTCTAATGTCTCTAAACAGACAGATAGTTTTAACATCCATGAAAGTGCAGCCATAGACATTTACCTATTGGGATGTAACATATGAAGTACATGCCTGCCCCAGTCATGCAATAACCTTGGGAAAAGAAGGGAAAAAAATAAACCTTCAGTCAAGTCTCTAGATCTTACAAATTTCCAGATTATAATGAAATATTGGTCATGCAGGATCAAGTTATAAGAAGTCAGGGAAAATTATCTTCCGAATCCCAACAGTGTCATATGCAGGGCAAATACCCTGGTTTCAACTCAATGAGTCAGTGAAAATTTTTAGAAAGGGCAAGGGGAAGTAGTGCTTTTATAAAATATGTGACTTAAAAACAACAAAAAAAATCCTGCCATTAAGAGATTTTTGAGTGAATAAGGCCTATGCTTATAACTGTTTTCAATGGTTTTTGAGGATAATTATAGCAGAAGGGTCTTTTGTGTGTGCTCTTGGATTGTAGAATGAGTGATGCTGAGTCTTTGGGGATTCTGGAAGTTTCTAGAATCCCCAAAGAGAATCTTAATTTGGTATTTGCAATCTTTAACCCTCCTGTAGCCAAAGCCCTCAGGGAATCATAGGCTCAACTCTGTCTACCTTCACTCTCTTTATTTAACATGATTAGGAAGTAGATCTTTCATACACAACAATTCTAATGCCTCAGGCCTGTGCCATTTCATTAAACATATATCCAACATCACATTGTATCCCATATATATATAATTATTGTATGCCAATTAAAGATTAAAAATGAATAAAATCATTTTAAGCTAGAAAAAAAAGGAGTATGTAAAACACTCATAGTACATTCTCCAGCTAAAGGAAATTCCTTCTTGCCACAATCAGTATGAAGACAAGTCACTATTGTGGTTTTAGCAGACAGCCTGACTAAAAGGCCTGCAGCGGTAGCCCTGTGGCATCCGATCCCGTCAGATCTTGGAAGCTAAGCAGGGTCGGGCCTGGTTAGTACCTGGATGGGAGACCTCCTGGGAACACCAGAAGCTGTAGGCTTGGGAGAAGGACCTGGCAACCCCCTCCCAAAAATCAATCTGCCATTGAAAACCCTATGAACAGCAGAGAAGCACTGACAATAGTGTTTCCCCTGTTGAACAGAGGGTCGCTATGAGTCGGATACCGACTTGACGGCACCTAACAACAACAACAACTGACTAAAAGGAATATCTCATTCTGTGACACAAATAAATGACACACACACAAAAGGAATGGGTGCCTTTTAATAAGGTGGCAATCTTTCATTTAAAAAAAATGTTTTATATTACAACTCATTTCATTTATGCACAAACATTGTCACAAAATCAAGCTATGGAAGCTGCAATAAGGGCCTTCAAATTCCCTGGGTCACAATACCTCCTGGTGGACAGGCTGTCTCCACCAAGTATTGTAGACCTTTAACTAACAATCATATCTGGGAAAGGAATAGCCCTTGCAGTGTCTGTCCCTGTGTGATATAGAAGCTGAAGAAATTCCATCTGTAATGCAACCAGAAGTAAATCTCTAGACTGATCTTTGGGAGTGGGCCTGGAACAAAATCATCAGAAGGATATCTATTGATTCTTCTTTGGACTTCTTATGACCTTCTGAAATCCATAATGGTGGCAGGAACTCATCTTTCATTCAAACTTCATGTTTCCAGGAAAATATAGGGTTTTTTTAAGTAAGAAACAAAGAAGTGCAAAGTTGTTGCTTTAAAATATCTGAATACTGTTAGGTACTTAGAGATGGAAGCTTGTGGGGGACTGGTGAGGCGTGGCCGAGGGAGTCAAGGATGGCTTCGGGCTCCAGGATGCCTTATGGTACAGGTTTTATTGTACAGCTCCTATTAAAGAGATAAAGCCCTCAAAGCCCACCCTTCCAGACAGCGGAAGTGCCAGGGCTCTTAAGTGTTTAAGCTCCGCCTCCGGCGCTGGGTCCAGAGGTTCTTCATCTTCAGCGGTGGGCCGGGGTCCCTCTGGATGTCCACTGAGAAGGCTGGCTTCTTCTCCACTGCTGGTCTCCAATGAACTCCGTCTTGGTCTGGCGATGGGGTGGCCTCTGCAATGGCAGGCCGACCTCTCTTGGTCCGAGCTCGACCTCCGAGGTAATGGGGCGGCAGGTCTGTGTGGTGGTACAGCATGGCTCAGATGGCGATGGGATGGCCTCTGCGATGGCAGGCAATGTCCTCTCTTAATCTGGGGATGGTGTGGCCAAAAAACTGGTGATGGTGTGGCCTGTCGGCGATGGCGTGGCCTGTCAGCAATGGTGTGGCAGAGCACACCGGCAACAAGCAATCCCGCAGCCGGAAGTTAGCAGCCAGCAGCTCTCAGCATCAGCATCAGCAGCCTCACATGCAGAGCGAGCTTTGTTTATGTAGTTCTTTGGTAACTGCCTTTACTGCCTCAAGATGGCAATCAGGTAGGGGCAGGAGGGGCTTGGTACAACCAATTTAGGAGTGACATTCAAAAAAACAGTGAAGCAGATGTCACTCCTTGGGCAATCAAGGGGAGATCCTTGATTACCAATCAGGGGGCAAGTTGGATATAGCCAATTAGATAACAAGGGGTCCAAGAGGGCTAAATAAGCCCCTATCCCAATCATGCTTCCTCTCTCATAATATTCCCTACGGAAGCTAGCAAACATGGGAATCAGAATTATAAAAAATTACTTCTTTTCCATTCACCTGAACCTTCAATTATTCACCAAATGTATGTATTTAGGTCTGTTCTAATCCTCTTTGTCTTATGTCAGGAAAATCAAAACATTCCCCAATTTTCCTGCCTGCCTATGATTGCTCCATATCCAATCATTCACACTGATTGAAATCCAGGGTTTGCTTTTTGTTTGTGTTTGCAGTACTGAGAGTTAAATCCAGGTTTCATGCATGTGCCACCACAGAGCCACAGGTGAGTACTCTTTGTCAGGGAGGGGAAGAAAATCTGATCACGTTAGTTGTTTGCTTAAAACTCTTTAGTAGTTTTTATTAAATCTATAATAAGTCTCCAAGCCTCCAGTGTGTCATTTAAGAATTCTTGTGAATAGACCATGATGTTCTTCTCCAGATCCTTCTCCCACTATTCCACTATCACCTCCAACCCACAATTCAGTGGTACTAAATTATCTGCAGTTTCCGAAACATGCCATATTGCTTTGCTTTTCTATATAATATGATTCTCAAATTTTGTGCATGAATTCAGACTTCTATGCTCTGGGCCCAGGAGATTTGATATAGTTGGCTTGAGATGGCATTCAAAGATGTATACTATAACCAATGACTTCAGAGATTAGAATGTACACTTGCATCACAATTTGAGAATTTATGCCTTACCATAAGTTTTTTTCTTTGAAAAAAATATCCTAACTTGTAAATATTTGACAAGGTGACTCTTCTGTTGACAAAGCTTCCCTTGCCTCCTGAAGCAGGTTTAATTATTTATTCTAAAGGCTTTGCTAAACCCAGTGCAACTGCACTAATACAGTATTTATTTTCCCAGAAATTTTATTGTTAAGAAATCTAAACTTTTTATATAAAATTAATAGGTTATTTTTATTTTCAAATATATTATTGTATTTGCTGTCTATGATACCGAATATAATATAAAAACATAAGGAGAAAAATAAAAAATAATCAAGAATTTCATCACTAAGTGATTAATAACCACATTTCTGCTTTCTTGAGATGGAAATTACTTAGTCAAGAGGTATAAGCATTTTAATGCTCTCAGTGTATAATGATAAATTGCATATTGAAGTCATAACAATTTAATCCCAACTAATAATATATGAAAATGTTCAACACAAAGGGCATTAAACAGGGAAATGGATCATCTTGCTGTGGTGATAAAATGGTATTTGATCATTATTCTCATTGGTGCTCCAAAAATTAGTAGTGAGGTTAAACTTGTTTTGGTATAAATTTAAAATATATAACATAATATTTTGGTACTTATATCCATAGAGAAATGATTGCTACAGGTAAACAATTTAACATACCCATCACCTTTCATAGTTACTATTATTTTCTCATAAGAGCACCTAAAATCAACTCTCAGCTAATTTTCAATACACAATATTATTAGCTATACTCCTCCTGCTGCATATTAGAACTCTAGACTTAGCCTACATATCTGCAAGTTTGTACCTTTTGGCTGATAGCTCTCTATTTCCTCTCCCTCTCTGTCCATAGTAATCACTGTTCTGTTTCTATGTATTTGACTTTTTTTCTTTTTTGGATTCCACAAAATAAATGAGATCATATCATATTTTCTTTCTGTGTCTCCTTCATAATGTCCTCTAGAGCCATCAAAGTTGCTGCAAAGGGTATTATCTTCTTTTTATAAAAGCTGAAAAATATTTCATTATATGTATATGTGTACATAATAGTTTCTTCATTTATTAGTCGATGAGCATTCAAGTTGGTTCATGTATTGGCTATTGTGAATAGTGCTGCAAATGAACGTGGGAGTCCAGATAGGTCTTCAAGATACTGCTGTTATTTCCTTTGATTATATACTCAGAAGTGGAATTGCTGGATCATATGGTCGTTACAGTTTCAAATTTTTGAAGAGCCTCCGTATTATTCTCCATAATGACTACACCAACTTACATGTATATGGTGTACTAGGATTCCCTTTTCTTTACTCCCTCCTCAACACTTAATCTTTTGACTTCGAGATAATAGCCACCTAATGGGAAGCTGGTGATATTTCACTATGGTTTTGATTTGCATTTCCCTATGATATGTGATTTGGAGCACCTTTTCATGTACCTGTTGGAGATTTTTATGTCTTCTGTGGGAAAATGTCTATTTAGGTCTTTTGCCTGTTTTATTTTTGCTATTAAATTGTGTGAGCTCTTATATATTTTGGATATTAGTCCCTATCAGATACATGATTCACAAATATTTTCTTCTATTCCATGGGATGTCTTTTCATTTGTTGATTGATTTCTTTGCTGTGCAAAATTGTTTTAGTTTGATACAGGCCTATTTGTTTATTTTTGCTTTTATTACTTGAGCTTTTGACATGCTTTGCAAGAAATCATTGCTCAGGCCAATATCAATGGCATTTTCCTCTATATTTTCTCCTAGGTATTTTATGAGTTCAGACTTTCACTTTCCCTCTCTCTCTCTCTCTCTCTCTCTCTCCCCCTCTCCCTCTCACCCTCTCTCCCTCTCTCTCAATATTTCTCTCCCTCTTACCCCCCACCCCCTGGTTTTTTGAGAGAGGGTCTTCCTATGTATCCCAAGCTTCCCTGGAACTTGCTGTGTAGCCCAGACTTGGCTGTGAACTCACAATCTTCCTACCTCAGCCTCTCAAGTGCCAAGATTACAGATATGTGTGACCACATCCAGCTCTGAGTTCTCTGATGTTGATGTCTTTAATCTATTTTCAGTGCATTGTATTCTTTTGCACATAGATATCCATTTTCCCAATTCCATTTATTGAAGACTATCTTTTCCCCACTGTGCCTTCTTTGTGGCCTTGGACAGAAAT
The DNA here is from genome assembly GCA_007922755.1 of Pedetes capensis. NCBI lineage: Eukaryota > Metazoa > Chordata > Mammalia > Rodentia > Pedetidae > Pedetes > Pedetes capensis. Next base: position 720 of record VMDO01005843.1, on the reverse strand, counting down.
TAGTTGATTGTGTGTAACTTGTGTTTATTTCTGGGCTGTCTGTTATATTTTATTAGTCTTTCATGTTTTTATGCCTATTCCATACTGTTTTGATGACTATTACTTTATACATAATTTCAAATCAAGAAGTGTGATGTCTATAATTTTAATTTTCTTTCTTAAGATTATTTTGACTATCTGAGGTTGTTTAAAATTTCCTGTGAATTTTGGAATTGTTTTTTGTATTTCTGTGAAAAAGTCCATAGAAATTTTGATAGAAATGTCTATATCACTTTGGGTAGTATGGACATTTTAGCAATATTAATTATTCTAGTCCACAAACACAGGTTATCTTTCCATTTGTTTGTGTCTACTTCCATCTCTTTCATCAATACTTTATATTTTTAAGTGTATAGATCTTTCACTCCCTTGGTTAAGTTTGTTTTTAAGGTTTTTTTTTTTGATGCTATCAAAAATGGGATTATTTTCTTGTACTATTTGGGTTTACTTATTCTTCTTTGGTGTGACTTCTATAAATTTTTCTTTATAGTTGCTTGTTGTTGTTGTTGTTAGGTGCCGTCGAGTCGGTATCCGACTCATAGCGACCCTCTGTACAACAGGGGAAACACTATTGTCAGTGCTTCTCTGCTGTTCATAGGGTTTTCAATGGCAGATTGATTTTTGGGAGGGGGTTGCCAGGTCCTTCTCCCAAGCCTACAGCTTCTGGTGTTCGCAGGCGGT
>VMDO01005842.1:44566-107305 GCA_007922755.1 Pedetes capensis | reverse complement strand
TATGCATTTTGATAAACATTATTCATATAGGTTACCCCTTGCCCTCCCCTATGCTTCCCTCCCTCCCACCCTTCCCATCTAACTTTCCCATCTAAGTCTTCTCTATCTTTTACTTAGTAATATATTTCTATATGTCCTTGGGTTCCAGTTCTGTTTAAGATAGAAGCTTTTCCTGTAGTGGTCTTTATTTTTATCTTGTTAGAACAATTACATGCATTTTCTAGACCATTTATATTGACACCATTCTTATTTCCCCCCCTTTTATTATGATCCCACCTTGGTAGGATTTTTCCTTCTTATAATTTTGAATCAGCTCCCACATATGAGTGAGAACACATGGTGTTTCTCTTTCTGAGCTCGTATTTGTTCACTTAAAATAATTTTCTCTAATTCCATCCATTTTGCTGCAAATGACCTTATTTCATTTTTCTTGATTGCTGAGTAGTATTCCATTGTGTATATATACCATAGATTTTTATCCATTCTTCTGTTGAAGGGCACTTTGGTTGATTCCATATCCTTGCTATTGTGAAAAACACTGCATTGAACATGGAGACGCAGGTGTCTCTGAGCTATGATGAACCATCTCCCTTTGGGTAAATTCCCAATAGTGTTATAGCTGGGTCATACAGTAGATCTATTTTTAGTTTTTTAAGGTGCCAGCATATTGAGTTCCACAGTGGTTACACCAATGTACAGCTCCACCAACAATGTAAGAGTGTTCCCTTTTCCCCGCAACCTTGCCAGCATTTGTTGTTGGTTGTTTTATTGATCTTGGCCATTCTTACTGGTGTAAGGTGAAATCTCAGCGTTGTTTTGATTTGCATTTCCCTAATGGCTAGGGATGTTGAGCATTTTTTCATGTGTTTCATGGCTTTAGGGACCTCTTCATTTGAGAACTGTCTACTCAGTTCCTTTGCCCATTTGTGTATTGGGTTGTTTGTTTTCTGGGGAGTTTTTTTCTTGAGTTCTTTATAAGTTCTAGTAATTAGACCTTTGTCTGATGTATACAACGTGAAGATTTTTTCCCATTCCGTGGGGGTTTCCTTGATTCTGTTTATTGTTTCTTTTGCTGTGCAGAAGCTTTTCAATTTTATGTAATCCCATTTATCTATTCTTGTTGCAATTTCTTGAGCAATTGGAGTCCTATTAAGGAAATACTTTCCTAAGCCTATATGATGGAGTGTGTTGCCTATCTTGCCTTCTACAAGATTACAATTTTAAAGTTTCTGGTTTTATGTTGAGATCTTTTATCCATTTTGAGTTAACTCTCATGTATAGAGAGAGATGGGTGTCAGCTTTCATTTTTCTGCATGTGGATGACCATGTTTCCCAGCAGCATTTGTCGAAGAGGCTGTCCTTTTTCTAGTTTACTTGCTTTGCACCTTTGTCAAAAATAAGGTGGCTATAGGTGTGTTGAGGTATTTCTGGGTCTTCTATTCTGTTCCAGATGTCTTCGGGCCTATTTTTGTGCCAGTACCAAGCTGTTTTTGCAACCACTGCACTATAATATAGCTTGAAGTGAGGAATTGTGATTCCACCTGCATTCGTTTTGCAGATTAAGAGTGTTCTTGCTATGTTGTTGTTGTTAGGTGCCATCGAGTCGGTATCCGACTAATAGCGACCCTCATAGGGTTTTCAATGGCTGTTTCGGGATTGCCTTGGGAGTGGATTGCCAGGCCCTTCTCCCATTTTTGTGGTGCTGGGAATTGAACTTGGGACCTCAGAGATTGCAGCACAGTGCTCTACCAATTGAGCCAAATCCCAGCCCATTTTGGCTATACGTGGTTTTTTGTGTTTCCATATGAATTTTTGGATTGTTTTTTGTATTTCTGTAAAGTCAGTCAGTGGAATTTTAATGGATATTGCATTAAATCTACAGATTGCTTTTGGTAAGATAGCCATTTTTACAATATTCATTCTCCCTATCCAGGAGCAGGGAAGGTCTTTCCATTTTTCAGTGTCCTCTGCTATTTCTTTTTTTAATGTTTTGAAATTTTCCTTGTAGAGATCTGAAGGGTCTTTGGTTAGATAGATTCCAAGGTATTTAATTTTCTGGTGGGCTATCATGAATGATATTTTTTTCTGAAATTTCCATCTCTTCCTGTTTGGAATTGGTGTAAAGAAAAGCTATTGATTTTTGTGTGTTAATTTTGTAGCCTACAACTTTTCTGAAGGAGTTAATTAGATCCAGAAGTTTTCTGGTTGAGGTTTTGGGGTCTTTCACGTATAAAATCATATCATCTACAAATAATGATAATTTGACCTCTTCCTTGACAATCTGTATCCCTTTGATTTCCTTCTCTTTTCTGATTGCCCTGGCCAGAACCTCAATTACTCTGTTGAATAGAATAGGAGAGAGAGGACATCCTTGTCTTGTTCCAGATCTAAGAGGAAATGGTTTTAGTTTTTTTCCATTTAATATAATGTTGGCTGTAGGTTTGTCATAAATGGCTTTTATGAAACTAAGGTATTTGCCTTTTATACCTATTTTCTCCAGTGTTTTTATCATGAAAAGGTGTTGCACTTTATCGAAGGTCTTTTCAGCATCAACTGAGATGATCATGTGGTTTTTGTTTGTCAGTTTCTTCATATGTTGGATTACATTAATTGATTTCCATATGTTAAACCAGCCTTGCATCTGTGGTGTAAATCCCACTTGGTCATGGTGAATAATCTTTTACATATGCTGCTGGATTCTGTTTGCCAGAATTTTATTAAATATTTTTGCAACTAGATTCATAAGGGAGATGGGTCTATAATTCTCTATCTTAGATGAATCTTTTCCTGGTTTAGGTATCAGGGTAATGGTAGCTTCGTAGAATGAATTTGGGAGTGTTCCCTCCTTTTCTATTTTGTGGAATAATTTGAGGAAGAGAGGTACTATATCTTCTTTAAAAGTTTGGTAAAATTCTGCTGTGAATCCATCAGGACCTGGACTCTTCTTTGTTGGGAGGCTTTTGATTAGCTTTTCTATTTCTGTATATGTAATGGGCTTGTTTAAGTCAGTTATGTCTTCTGGGGTTAGCTTTGGCAGGTCATATGTGTTAATAAATTTGTTTATTTCTTCTGCATTTTCACATTTTTGGGAATATAGTCTCTCATAGTAATCCCTGACAATTTTCTGTATTTCGTTTCAGATGGTGGTTATTCATCTGTTGTCTGTCATAATCTGTAGTATGTTAGATTTTTCCTTTTTCTTTTTGATGAGGTTAGCCAGAGGGATGTCTATTTTATTAAACTTTTCAAAGAACCAGCTCTTAGTCTTATTAATTTTTTGAATTATTTCTTTAGATTCTAATTGAGATATTTCTCCCTTTATTTTTATAATTTCCCTCTGTGTGTTCCATTTAGGGTTGGTTTTTGTTGGATTTCTAGTGTCTTAAGTTGTGTCATTAGGTCATTTATTTGGCTCTTCTTTATTTTATTGATGAAGGCACTTAATGCTATAAACTTCCCTCTTAAAACTTCTTTTGCTGTATCCCATATGTTTTGGTATGATGTGTTTTCATCATCATTTGATTGTAGGTATTTTTTAAATTCCAATTTGATTTCATCAATGATCCATGGGTCATTGAGTAGTGTATTATTCAGTCTCCAGTAGTTTGTAAAGTTTCTCGAATTATTAATGTTCTTGAGCTCCAATTACCTTTCTCTCTTAACCACCAAGGACTTAATTCTGTCTCCCATCTAAGGTTCTCAGTATAAAGCTGTGAACTTTTTCATGGAAGGTGGAGTCCTTGTAGTATCCTGGGTCTCACACTCAAAAATCCTATGCCCCAAATTAGCAATGTGGAGACCAAATCCTCAGGGACCCTGGGAGTAAGGAGTATAGAACAGAATGCTTTTCAATAGCAGCCAATATAGCTCAATGAGCAAAAGTAGCCTGCCAAAATACTTTCTTTGACTTTGACATGATTTAAGCAAAGTTAGGTTGTAGTAAGAACAAAATAAGTAAACTTGACTTACAGCCAGCTCGGAAAGAGAAATCTTTGATGGCAGAATCAAGGTAACTTAATAAAATAAGGAATTAAATTTGTTTTCAGCTGAGTCACGTTGAAATGTATGCCCTCTACAGTTGTGAGAAATGGAAGTACATTTGTTTTCTAAAATAGATTATTTTGCCCTCCATCTATTTCATTCTCCTCCCCCAGCAGAATATCTTTTTGTCATTACACAAGACTTCTTTTTTCTTCTATCCATTAGTATTTTCCATGCCACCTCTTCTGCTCTCTTTACATAACGATATTCCTGTTTTTCTTTCCAAACATAACTGTCAAGATACTTGTAGTTTTCACTTCAATTTCCTAAAAAAGGGGCTCAGCTTGATTCAGATCATCATTTTTGAGAAAAGCATCATGGTCTTCAGGTTTTGGGTCACTAAGCAATATGTTGTTTGACTGGTGGTGTGACAAGTAACTAAACTTGATCAATTTGCATTGGCATGATGGAAGCAAAGGATATACATGGTTCAAACACTAGAGAAAGCAAGAAAACAAATAATCACTGAATAGAGATTATGTCAGGCATGCTCTATGCATAATGAATAAAATAGCAAAAAAGAAAACAATCTCAAAGACCTCAAAAATCCTAAATCAGAAACAAAACATAACTGCATTTAATAAGCTAACTATATTGAACACTGTAAGATGAGAGTTATAGAGAGAAACAAAACATTGACAGGTAGTAAAGAAGTGAAGTTGTGATTTTTAAATGGGGGGGTGTAGTGAGCTATTTATTGGAATACTCAAATACCTATAGGAAGTAAGCAAGCAATAGAGATGTCATACAGAAAAGGTTTCCAGGAAGAGGGATGGAGTTTCAAAAAGAAGTATACCTGCCTAATGTTCAAGGAGCCTGAAGCTGTAGCCCTGTGGCATCCGATGCCATCAGATCTCAGAAGCTAAGAAGGGTCGGGCCTGGTTAGTACCTGGATGGGAGACCGCCTGGGAACACCAGAAGCTGTAGGCTTGGTAGAAGATCCTGGCAACCCCCTCCCAAAAATCAATCTGCCATTGAAACCCTATGAACATCAGAGTAGCACTGACAATAGTGTTTCCTCTGTTGCACAGAGGGTCGCTATGAGTTGGATACCGACTCGATGGGACCTAACAATAACAACAATGTTCAAGGAACAGCAAGAAGTCCATTGCAGCTAGAGGGAGGTGAGCTTGGTGGTGGATGGTATGAGATCCAGGTTTTATGAACCATTGTGGTTGTTTTGCCTTTTCATTAAAGTGATACAGATGGCTACTCTAGCATTTCCATGAAGGGAATACAGAATTGAAGTTTTCTCTTAATAGGTTTCTATTCTAGACACTATACTGTGAGTAAAATCCAGAGGTTAGAGATGCAGTAGAAAAATAATAAGTTCTTTGTAATAATTTAAGATGAGCAATAACAGTGACTAGGAACAGAGTGTCTGCAACAGTAGCACTGTGGTGTCCAATCTGTCAGATCTCAGAAGCTAAGCAAGGTTGGGCCTGGTTGGTACTTGGATGAGAGACCACCTGGGAACACCAGGTGCTATAGGTTTGGGAGAAAGACCCAGCAAGCCACTCCCCCAAAACAATCCGCCATTGAAAACCCTATGTATAGCAGAGAAGCACTGACAATAGTGTTTTGCCTGTTGTACATAGGGTTGCTATGAGTCAGACACTGACTTGGAGGCAACTATCTGCCTGAACAGAGGATGAGAATGTGAATTTCTATCTGGAAAGCAGTGAGGGCAGGGTATACCTGGTGACATCATACAAGTGATATAGTGCATAGTATAGTGCATACCAGTATTCTATTAACCATCTTTTTCTCTTTTGAAAAATGTTACATAAATGCTCTGGATCATCTTTTATTCCAAACTAAAAACCTAAAACAAAGACTTGGGAATTCTCTTAGCATATCTACTCATATTTGTACCCAAATGGCTCATCTGTAGTAATCATTTATCCCATTGTTGTTATTAGGTGCCATCGAGTTGGGTCCAGCTCATAGGGTTTTCAATGGCTGATTGGTTTGGGATTGCTTTGAGAGCCAATGGCCACATCTTTCTCCTATTTTGGGGCAGGGGGTTGCTGAGGATCTAACCCAGGGCCTCAGACAATGCAGAACAGCGCTCTACCGAGCTAAACCCTAGCCCATTTATCCCATGTCTCTTATTAATGTCCATTGAAATTTCATTTAGCAGTTCTCATTCTTCCTTTCTATCCTCCCTGAAAATTGATTGAGGATTCCCCTTTCTTCTTGTTGTTCTTGTTTTCAGGTGTCCTCAAATCATGTCCAATGCATAATGATCCTCACAGAGTTTTAGATGGCTGATTGTTTCAGGAGAGGGTTGGCATGTCCTTCTCCCATTTTTGCAGTGTTGGGGAAGAGTCTTAAATCTTTCACCCCCAGTATATTCATCATTCCATAAAAATCTTTCCTAATTATCCCAATTGGTTTTGTAACCCGGACCTGCTAATTTGCCCTTTCTTTCATGACTAATGATCCCTTCAAAATGACTTCATTCCTTATCTGTCTGACCAATGTCTCTTCTTTATTCCTTGTTGAGTCTCAAGAAATGAAGTAATAGTTATGATTTCTTGTGAAACTTGCCTTCTTTATCAGATCTCTTCCATTTCATCCATTTTTAATAGTAGATTCTTCCACATTAACTTCTCATATTTTCCATCTGTTCATCTTCACACCTGTGCTTGGCAGTCATTTGTGTAAACAGCAAAAGAAGCTGTTTACCTGCAGTTTACTGTGGTACAGCATGCTGCTTTTATTCTTCTCCAATCTGGATTCCAATCTTTAATCTCTCTCAAAATGTAAAGTGCACCCAGCAGTAGGTGCATTTGCCACAACCCCTTCCAGCTATACCTCTTATTAGTTCTCAGTGGTATAACTTGACTTCTATATATGTATTCCCCAGACCTTTTTAAAATCTGTTTGAAATTTTTTTTAATATTTTGGAAGGTATATAAACAACTTATGAAACTAAGGCTGCAAACACATACTGACTTGGAATTGTTCTCATGGAAGATCTTGAATTTAAATGTTTTAGATTACCTCGGATTCCATCTAATTGTTTCATATATCCACAGGGCTGGGATTTAGCTCAGTTGGTAGAGCACTGTGCTGCAGTCTCCGAGGTCCTGAGTTCAATTCCCAGCACTGCAAAAATGGGAGAAGGACCTGCCAATCCAGTCCCAAGGCAATCAGGAAACAGTCAGCCATTGAAAACCCTATGAGGGTTGCTATGAGTCAGACACCAACTCGATGGCACCTAACAATAACAACAACTAGGATTCATGTAAGCCATGAACACACAAACATTGTTCACTAGAAGTACCATAATAGAACTATCTCCTGAATATTTTTCAGTAAGCAGAACATACTGTATTCTAGAATACTGAGATCATTTGTAATAATGGCTTGAATAACATGCTAAATTTCAAGTACAATTTCTCTCATAGTAATTTTAGCTAAATATTTAATTATATAAGTTGTGATAAAAATATATGGTGAATGTTTACATTAAAATTTATTGCAGTATGAGACACATTGCCATTAATACCCCTTATGTTACTCCCTTTGACTTCAAATACATTCATTCCATTGTTTTTCCATTTTCTGAAACAGTATGGAAAGTCCCTTCTCATAAGTGTCTATTTGTGCTGCCATGCCTGCATCAACATCCTGAACTAATTCAATACATTTACCTTGCATGGTCATTTTGACTTTGGGGAAGAGCCAGAGGTTACACGGTGCCAGGTCCAGTGAAAAAAGTGGATGAGGACAAAGTGTTATGTTTTTGACAGAAATTGTCATACCAGAAGGGATGTGTGACATGGAACATTGTCATGATAAAGGAGGAAACCACAGAGACTCATGTAAGAAGACTTCCAGAACTGCTTCAGAAGGTGGCAAGAATGATGGGATAAGTGGGTTAGAAATCAAGGGGATTATTTTGATGGGGATTAATGGCATTGAATCTTGTAATAACTTTTAGTGTAAAGATTCAGTATAGTCTTTGATCACACTTCATATGGAAAAACAACATTTAAGGGTCAGATAAGAGGAATCAAGAGAAAAAATAGAAAAGTACATCGGAGTGGAATCAATATAGAAGTGATTTTATACATATTATTTCATTTGTGTTTAACTGAAAACACATAATGACAAAGCAGGCAATTTTATGTATAATTTGGAGAAAAATTAACTCTCAAAGAAGATAATGCCATTCTCTTTCACAGTGCCACCATATCATTTTTCTTGTTCCTTCCTTCCTTCCTTCTTCTTGCTCCCTTATTCTATGCCACAATATAATAAACATAGTAATATATTGATAGACAAGTTTACTTATTAATCAATTGATTATAGCACTGGGGGGGGCGAATTCAGGGTGTGGCACATGGTAGGCAAGTGCTCTACCACTGATCCATACGTCCAACTTTTTATAGATTTTTCATTTTGAGATACAGTCTTGCTGAATTGGTCAGTTGACACAGTGCTGCTCCACATTCTCTGAGGACCCGGGTTCAATCCCCAGCAAAAAATGGGAGAAGGACGTGGCAATCCACTCCCTAAGCAATTCTGAATTAATCACCCATTGAAAACTCTATGAGGGTTGCTATGAGTCAGACCTGACTCAATGGCACCTAACAACAACAAATTGCTCAAGCTCCCTCTTCCCTCACACCATCCTCCTGCCTCAGACTCCTGAGTCACTGAGATTACAAGCATGTGCCATGGTTCCTGGCTGATAAGGTCATTTTTGATAAAGGAATTTAATCAACATATCCAGAAAAATTCAATTTGCTGGGCATGGCGTAATTTAAAACAACCCAAAAGCTAGTATATTAATCCTTCATGGGGAATGGCAAATTGTTATTTAAACACTGGAAGTATAGCTCAGGGTTTTAGGCTGCTACATATCACTTCAAAGCTCTCAAATTGCCATCCATCATCTTGTTCTGTAAAATGAAAGGTGAACCATTTTACTGTGAGAATAACTTTATAATACTTCTTCAAAGCCCTTAAGTTAGAGTTGAACTATGGCAATTCCCACACCCACTTGCCAGTCCTGAACTCTATAAAGCAGACCTATATCATTGCAGAAAATATTAAACTCTAATTTACACTACCTTCAAATCTCATGGGCTGAAAAAAGTCAAAAATTTCCAAGTCTTTTTTTTTTTTTGCAATGATAAATTGTGCACTATCCTCCTCTTTTTCTTATGTTGTATGACACTCCTATTTCCCTGTGTTAAAGGTGCTAATGTTTTCTATGATAGTTTGTTTTGCCTTTGTAGTTATCTTAATTGTTATAATTTTCTTATATAGTTTGGTGGGAAAACATTCAATATTTGGTGAAGATTTTTTTCAAGTTACAACATAAATCTAAAAATGATTGTATTTTATCATATTGCACAGATGTATTAATATGATCATTTATAATAGAATTGTTATGTTTATTGTTGATGACATTAATAGACATTAACATGGTCCCAGAAAATAAGACATAAGACTATTTCAGAAATAATTCCTACCAAGTCAGAATTTAAAAGCCCAATTAAAAAACCTTGGCTAAAATAAAAAATATCCTACTGTTTTTTGACACTTCACACTACACTCCAGCTCATTTGTTATCACTAACTCATACAAATGCAACATATAAATACTTATGTGAAAGAAATAATAGCTCTAATCAAAAAGCTAACAGTAGTGTGCATGAAAAAAGCATCAAAGACAAATGAGCAAATCCAGTATTCTCAAATGCAGAAATGCTATGCTTCTATTCATTTTAATGAATAATAAGTACTTCTTTTAGACAAAATTGCATCTAGATTTTTTCCTATAGTAGAGGGCTCTATCTTGATCATGTATATAGGAGACAACAATCTAGTTATGTAGTTCACATTGATGATTTTCATCCTAGGTCAACTTTGTAAGTAAGTTCTATATGAATCCAGAAAAATTTATCATAGTTTGGAATCTGCTTCAGCCATTCAAATTCCATTGAATTATAGTATGTATGTGTTATCATACTGAAAATTATTAGATCTTAAGAAATTTACAATGAAAGTAAAAAGAAAATCAAAGAAAACGCCATATATTTCTCAATCATGCAGTATGCATTCAACAAAGGCAAATATATTCAAGTTTTTAAAACTCAGCAACCAGTAAATTGATGTTTTAGTTTATGTTAATATATGTAGGACATTATCTTTCTTGTAGATAAGAGTATCTTGATGTTGGTCCACCCTGGCTGTTTGTGATTCCTCTCAGTTGCAGATGCAGATGATAGAGTACAGAATTGAGGAGATATTGCTATATTTGATAGGTAGAAAAGGTTTGTAAAATCTAGGGGAGGTTGAGAAGAGTTTAATGGGAGTGTTATGTAAAGGCTAAGGAGGTTTACCAGGCCCAAAACAAATGAGCTGTTCATTTTTACTTCAAACAAGGATAAATTACCTTAATTATTACCTATAATTATTCATATTAGCCTCTTGAAACATATAATAATTAAAAACTAAGTTCTTATAAAGTATCCACACAAATGCATGCACACAATACTTATTCATGTTATACTTATTTTAGGACAAAATTAGTGGTTTAGTTCAGATATGTACTTCAATAATAGGAAGCAGTACATTTTATTTCATGTAAATCTATTAGACTCACGCTTTGATAATATTTCTTTACTTTTCACATTATAAATAATAGCTTAATTGAAAGTTATCATACACAAAACACATTTAATCTGTACTTGATGATTTCATTGGCAAATTTCTATGTATAAATTGAATTGAGAAAGTCCTATTTTAAATTATTTAAATAAATCATTCAAATCTTTGCTACTGTAATTTCACAAATGTTTAAAATTTGAAAATCAACATGTTACATATTTCTTTTATTTCCATTTGATTCTCAATAGTTAAAAAGAATATGAGAGTTTTATTTATAAGATCAGATTTTCCAATACCACAATTGAATTGTAAGTCCAAGCTAAAACAACATCTTTGGAGTCTACTTAAAATTTTTGATAATGTAGTAATACCAGGGTGCTGATTTCAAATAAGACAAAATTTAATGGAGATCTTCAGATTGTGATCACACAATGAATATTTGCATCAATATGGTTTGCTAATAGACCTAGTTAAACCCCTTCACCTATGATTATTCCATTCTACACTTTAATATTATAGACATGTAGTTACTTAATTTAATAAAATTAATGAAAATAAAAATGCAATTTCTCAATTGCAGTAGCCAAATTTTAAGTGCTGAATAGACTCATTTGGTTAATGGCCATTGTGTTAGCACAGATACAATATATTTCCATAATTGAGAGATATTTTGGAGAAGCCTGGTCTAATCATTTTTTGTTGTTGTTGTTTAAAATAATACAAGTGGCATTATTTTATTTTCTCATTCATTCTAAAATAAAAAATGATTACGGTCTTAATACTTGCTAGACACTAGACTTTGGTAATTAAATAAGGCTCTACTCATCACTTTCAGCTAAACTATAGTAAGGAAACAAGACACATATAATATTTTATAATATGATGTGCACTGAAAAACACTAAAATAGATCTGGTGACATACAACATACAAAGATATATTAGATAGCCTGGACAATGAAATATGAGAAGACTATTTTGAGTAGAGACCTGAATGAACAGAGAGGGAAAAAACTTTAAGAATGACTAGAAATAGAAAATTTCATGTGGAGGCAACAATACAATTGAGCAGATTCAAGATTTTCCTCACTCTGGGTCAAGGAGTAACTAGTATAACTAGAAGGAAAGACTGGTATCAGGGATCAGATTATGTTCATGTCTTATCTTTAAATTTTGCTTAGGATTGTGTACTGTATATTGACTGTGATAGAAAGCAACAGAGTTGAGTGAGGACTGTTCCCTGTGGCTTCTTCCCAGGAGGATTTTGCTGACTTCCATTTTTGTTTCCCAACAAAACCTTTCCTAGTATTTTATTTTGCCTCATCTTATATGCTAATGTTTTCATGTGTTAGTTTAACCACCTCATCTTTCTGGTAAGCATTTTGAAAGTAAGAACTTCTTGTCTTTGTTTCTTGTCTTGGTGATGAGCACAGGTTCTGGAACATAGTATTTGCTGAATAAGTATTTGTTCAGTAAAAGGATGACTAAAACATTTCCCCATTCATAAAAAAAAAAAGCTAAGGAGACATTTGAGCATGGAGTGTGTGACATAATATGATTTACTTAAAATGCTATCATTTTGTTGGGAACCAAAATGTGGTGGGCACAGTCAAGGATGGACACAAAGAAACTAGACAGTTGCCTGGGCAGGAATGAAGATGAGCAATGGTGGTAACATGGATCCCTATGAAAGCAATGGAAAATAAATTTTAGGTTTGCTGAGAAAGATGTATTTTTTCTCTATTGATTATGTCTCCATGTGTCATCTCTAGTCTTTGACCACTAAGGTAGTGCCAAAGACTTACATTATTCTGGACTGTTAATTCTGTTGAGCTGTAAAATCCTAGGGGCCTCTATCCTGGCCAATGGATAGTAATGGATAACCCTGCCAGCTTTCAAAGTCACTGGATTATTTGAAAATAATTCCAAAGTTTACATTCACAGCTTAAAAATCACTAATACTGTCAAGAAAAGAGAATATGATTTTCATGTCTTTGCTTGTAAAAATATTTTTCTAGTCATATTGGTCAAACAATAAAAGATAAAGATTTGAGACATTTCATTAACAAAACATTAAAATAAATACATGGAATCAAATGCTTCAAGAATTATAAAATAATTATTAGTATTATCTTTCCATTATCCTACTAGAAGAAAAAGAGGAACATACCAAGGAAACAAAAAGTAGATGAATCTCTCCTTTGATAAGATTTCTATTAGAGAAGTTCCATGAAATATAAAAATATAAATAATTAATAGTTTAATTCATGGCAGGGGAATTTCAACAACCATATTGTTGTCAATTGCTTTCTTTTTACATTTGACATGAATGTTAATTCCATGTTATACATAGTTGGATGCCACTCAACTTACTCTAGCATCCTTCCACTTCCTTCCCTAGCTCTAAGTCATTCGCTTCCTATTTTATACAAAAATAGCATTCAAACCCTCTGGAAATTTTCTCACATAGCAGACATTTTATGTTAGTGTAATGGTTCCAGAACCATTTTAGATACAATAAATGTTTCTAAAAGATGTTTTTGTTGTTGGTGGTGGTGGTATTGTTTTTTACTATGAGGCTTAATCCAGGGTCTTGTGCATATTCTGCAAGCACTCTACAACTGAGCTGCATACCGGTTCTTTTTATTAACTCAAGACAGGGTCTTACTAAGTTATACACAATGCATCTGGCCTCTCACTTGAGCTCCTCTTGCTCCTGCCTCTCCAGTTTCTGGAATTAAAGGAGTGTGCTACCGTGCATGGCCCTCTCCAAAAAATTTAAGTGACATAATTATTGATACATGCACAGACATACTATATATAAATATGAGCATTTATGTACTACATAAATATGTATACATACATATAAGCCAGTGGTAGTGGAACACACTGGTGAATCAGGAGGCTGAGGCAGGAGGATCGTGAGTTTGAGGCCAGCTTGGGCTACACGTTTGCCTGCAGCCGTAGCCCTGTGGCATCTGATCCTGTCAGATCTCAGAAGCTAAGCAGGGTCGGGCCTGATTAGTACTTGGATGGGAGACCACCTGGGAACACCAGATACTGCAGTCTTGAGAGAAGGACCTGGCAACCCACTCCCAAAAATTAATCTGCCATTGAAAACCCTATGAGCAGCAGAGAAGCACTGAAAATAGTGTTTCACCTGTTGTGTGTAGGGTCACTATGAGTCAGATACCAACTCGACAGCACCTAACAACAACAACAACAACATACATATAAATGCATACATATTTTATTTAAATTATCTGAGTACTAGAGTTGCTGCTAGGGCACTAAAGTAGTAGAAAAAAAGCCACTAGGTAATTTTAAATGATAGCTCATATTAAAAGCCTTCTTTCTCAGTCTGCTGTTCTATAAGAGAGGGAAGACAATGTGGCACAAGGAAGAGCAAAACAGATAATTATGAATTTACTGAGGGGATTCTTGAGAGTGAAAATGAAAGCATAAGGAGGCAAATAGAATTGACATTCTAGAATTTCTACTTCTGGAAGTTAATTGTTCAACTAGAATCTTCTGTTTATAAAAATTAAAGAATTGTATTTTACAAACAAGCAAGTAATAGTAGAAAGTATCAGATCTTATGAAGGGGTTTTATTGAGAGCTTGCTCTTTCATGTGATCAAAACTAAACAGTAGAATTTCCTGAGAAGAATTGTAGTTCATCTCTTGGGAATTTAACTTAATTTGAACAGTTTGATTACACGAATTGTTTATGTATCTATTGTTTAAAAATAGATCATAGCTGTCACCATGGTGCAAAGCTGTAAGAGGCAGGAAGATCACAAGTTCAAGGCCAGGGTCTCAAAATTGGAAAGAGGAAAAAATAGGCTAAGGGTGCTACTCAGTGGTAGAGTGGACTAAAAACACGTGTGAGAAGCCCTGGGTTCAACCTCCCAGTACCATGGAAAAATGTTCTTAAAAATATAAAAATTAAAAATGAAAATAGATCATAACATGCCTGGTTTAAACACATTTTAAAGGTTTGTGGCATATATATGCTTCCAAACTATTTCCCAATCTGGAATAACTTCTTTTTTCTTACCTCCCCTCCCTTGATGTGACTTATGCATGTACCTTTCCAAGGACAATTTTCTATTTGAGATTGGCTTCAGAAAAAAGGCAAAGAGTGCTGGATTATTTTCTACTTCTCAACTCAGTATGGAACCTATGTCTTTTTATCTATGAATTCTATTCTTACTAATCTTATAAAGGGGCAAACTGTGTTTTATACTAAGCCCATTATATTATTTTTGCTCAAGTAATCTGGGACATTAAACAATAATAAATAAGCCTTCTGTAGAGATTCAACATTAATCCTCTTCTTTGTTATTCTGTAAAAATTTAGTGTTCAAAATCCCCCTTTTGTCTCAAATTCAAGCCAAACCACTGCAAATCTCCTTGTTGGTAACACTTATGTTCTCCACTGAATATAAAGTATTTGTCTCTTTGACAAATTTATAGATTGTCATGCTTCCTATCAGTTCTTTTCACACTAACCATGCCATTATACACTGCTCTGAGGTGTGCTACTTACATTTGCCTTTCAAAGAATCAATGTTTT
This sequence comes from Pedetes capensis, assembly GCA_007922755.1. NCBI lineage: Eukaryota > Metazoa > Chordata > Mammalia > Rodentia > Pedetidae > Pedetes > Pedetes capensis. The sequence continues at coordinate 92,057 of VMDO01005842.1, read as the reverse complement.
TTACTTTCAAATAATGTTGTAGCTGTTTTCTTATTAATTAATATTCCACTGTGAAATCTCTTCCTATACATCTCTGCATGTTCCTGAATGGTAAGTACCATTGTGTGCTCTTCAAAATCATCCATTATTTTAAAAATTAATGTCAATATTACAATTAATATTTATAAAATGTCGAGGGGCTTATATGCATTGGACAGGGTGCTTATTATTTCACATTTATTAGGTATGCTCATTCTTCCCCCAAAGCTTTACACAACTCTTCCTCCCTTTCCTGTTAATCAGAGAAAATTGAAGTTGAAAATTTTAATTGCTCACATTCAAAGAGCTACAAAGTAGCACAGCTATGATTTGAAGTTAACACGGAAATGCTATTTGAAAAGAAAAGATGCCACATTGAAGATGAAAGTGCGCCTGACTCATGCCATGATATTTTCACTCCCATAGTACAGTTATGAAAGCTGGACATTCAATAAGGGAGACAGGAGAAGAATTGATGATTTTGAATTATGGTCAGGGAGATGAATATGGAATATACCATGGACTGCCAAAAGAACCAATAGATCTATCATAGACGAAGTGCAACCAGACTGCTCCTTGAAAGGAAGGATGGCTAGACTCTATCTTACGTATTTTGGACATGGAGTCAAGAGGGACCAATCCCTGAAGAAGGATATGATGTTTGGGAGAGTGGCAGGTGAAAAGAAAGTTTTAAAAAAGACCATCAACTAGATATATTGACAGGGTCTGCAACTTTGGACTTAAACATAAAAAAAGATTATGTACCTGGCACAGAGTCCGGTAGTGTTTTGTTCTGTTGTACATAAGATCGCTATGAGTTGGATTTGACTTAATGACACCTAACAACAACAACAAAAACAGTAAATACTATTAGAAATAGCAAGTGTTGGTTATTTGGTAACAAATATCCTGGTCCTACATGGGATATTTGAGCCTATAGGAGAAAAATCAAACAAACAAACAAACAAACCTGACATTTCTAACTTATACACAGAATGTGAAAAGTCATTTAAAAAGTTTCCTAAGATTGACACTTGGGGCAGTGGTGCATGCCTGTGATCCCAGCGGCTTGGGAGGCAGAAGCAGGAGGATCACAAGTTCAAGACCAGAGGGAGTCTGCATAACTTATGGAGACCCTGTCTCAAAAACTAAAAAAAAAAAAAAAAAAAAGGGCTCAGGGTGCAGCTTAGTGGTCCAATACTTGCAAAGCATGCAAGTGCAAGACCCTGGGTTCAAGCCCCAGTACTGTAAAAAAAAAGATTTCTAAGATAAAATTTTAATATACTAATATAAAATATAGACTAAGTAATCTTACTTTCAGAGCCTCACTTAACTGTGATGGACAATATAAAAATACTGTTACTCTCCTATCATAAAATCAGTCTCCACAGGATCAAAACGAAATTAAACAAAACCATCAACGTTCATTTTAACCAGACAAGTCTCTCTATTACATCATCAAATTATTCAATCAATTAATGCTTTTAATTCTCATAAACAAACTATTAAAACAATTTAAAAAAAAAAAACAGTTGCCATTGAATAATCCAAACAACTGACATTTAACTCTCACTAGGAATTTTGGATAGTTTCCTTTGATTTTAATAATTTGTCCTTGTCTCTTCATTCTAGTCCTTGCCCTTTATCAACAAGTGATAAACAGTCAAGGACTCCATACCCACGTAACGCTCTTCCTACAAAACAAGAATTGGAGAGATGTAATGGAAGGCCTGACTTAATGTCTGGAAAGTCTTTGAGGAAAAATGACAGAAGAAGTGTATAGCCATTTGGCCTGGGAAGGTTTGGGCCCTTGGAAGCTCTCCAAGCCTGAAAGCCCTTTCTGTTATCTCTCTGCCCAGGTATAGACTCTGACCACTTGCAGACTCTGTCTACATGCAGCAGGCAGAGTATGCTGACATAAATAACAAATTACCCTTCCCTGTCCCATAAGACCTTTGTCGATTTTCAAGTTCATGTTAAGTCTAGAATTCCCCTGATTCATAAGAATGTTTAAGGTTATGATAAGTGCCTAATAAGAAGAGCTTGAGACTGTCACTGAGAAACAGTGTACCCAAAGGCACTGGCCACACAGTGGTATCCCTCTAAGTTTTGGTGTCTGAATGGTTAATCCCCTCATGCCACTGTCTATCAACCCCATGCTGTTGAACAGATTAGACAAGTAATGTCCAACAGGGTCCTGAGAGCAGGTAGGGATGACATTCTGATGCCTTCTGAGAACTCATTGAAGAACACCCCAGAAAGGGGCCTTTTCATTGTGGTAAGCAATTCCCACTCTTTTGTGTGGAGGATAAAGCAATTAAGGTGTTTTTTTACTTTCCTTTTCATTCTTACTTTTCCAGAAGATTTTTTTTATCCATTTACTAACTTATCTAAGGGAGAAGGGCCTCGAAACCCACTACCCCCAAACAATTAGGCATTGAAAACCCTATGAATAGAAGAGAAGCACTAACAATAGTGTTTTACCTGTTGTATATAGGGTTGCTATGAGTTGGATATCACTGGAAGGTGCCTAACGACGACATTGTTAATTGGGTGCAGAGCTTCTCTTTACCTCCAAGAGAACTACCAGGAGACTCCCAGAGAGCCACTCACACCCCACAAAGCCCTAGGCATGCACTGGTCTGGTCCAGTGCCTCCAGAGCGTGGCTCCATGTGCATGCCACATGGTGGGGATTTGTTCTCTAGGAGGGTATGTACCATGTCCTGGTTAACTTGGAGACCCAGGTCCTCATTCTCCTGGCCACTAGTGCGATGTCCTGATCCCCCTCACTTTTGTGTCTGTTAGGCAGGACCTGTTACAATATGGTTCCTCCCTATAAGGTAGTGCTGCCTTCTACCCATTATTCCCCAGTCCTCAAAAGCCCACCTAAAACCTGCCAAAATTTGACTTGAAATCTGCCCCAGCCTGGCAACTCTTCCAGCCTATCAGAACCCTTAGTACACCTGCTTCCTATCTATCCTGATGGAATAGGTCAATCACTCCTTCCCCCTCCCACCTAGAGCCCATAAAAGCCTTACCTCTTCCTCCCCTGACAGCTGTTCTCTCTTTTGCTTCCACAGCTTCTGTTGAGTTTATGGGTTTTGGGCTCCTTTCCTAACATTTATGATGTTGAAATCTAGGACAGGAATAGCCACAATCCCCAGTTCTCTAGGGCTGAGGGGCCTTCTGCTTCACCTCTTGGAGTTCACTGCTGGACAGTAAAATCAGTGGGGCCCTTTACCTTTGCTGTTTCTGACCACCACATCCACATTGGCCAGTCCTCTGAGGTAAGTTACTTGAGCCCCTCTACTCTGATCCTCTGTCTCTTCTTCTCGATAAACTCCCAAGGCTGGGTCAGATGGATCTTTTTCCTCATATTCAATGAGGAATAGTCTCAGCGGGGAAGCCCACTTGACTTGGCTTCCTACTCCTCTACCTGGAGGGTACTGGGAAAAGCGAGGACACTCCTCTTTCTTTTACCTCTCATAGAGATCCTTGTTTTTCTCACCTCACTCCTCCACGGGAATTACCATGGGAATCTCGCAGTCCAAATCCTCTCCTACTATCCCTCTGGGCTGCCTCCTGGCAAATCTCCATACCCTTGGACTAGTTCCTGACATAAAACCCAAAAAACTAATTTTCTTTTGCAATCAGGCCTGGCCCTGTAACAGGCTCAATAATGAGTCACAATGGCCAGAACCTTAGAAGTAGAGGAATAAATAGAAATATAAAAACTAAAAAAAAAAGATTAGGTGAAAGTGTTCCCCTAGCCACTTTAACCACCTGGTCATTAGCCCATGTAGCTCTTACTTCTTTGTTGTTATGTGTCATCAAGTCTGTGTCTGACTCATAGCGACCCTATGTACAACAGACAAAACACTATTGTCAGTTCTTCTCTGCTATTAATAAATAGGATTTTCAATGGGTAATTATTTTGAAGGAGAGGGTTTCCAGGTCCTTCTCCCAAGGCTAGGGCACCTGGTGTTCCCAGGGGGTTCTCCATCCAAGTACTAACCAGGCCCAATCCTCCTTAGTTTCTAAGATTTGACAGGGTCTGGATGCCACAGTGGTATGCCTGTAGGCTCTTATCCCTTTACATACCCCAAAAGAAAGAAAATATAAAAAATCATGAGTATATCACCTCTGGGAAACAGGCAATTCATGTTTCCTCAGCCCCTTAGGAGCCCCCTTCTAATGGGGTCCCTTTACCCCCTTTTCTTCCACTTCCTTCAAAAGTGGATGAGTTATTAACTCCCTTGCCTGTATTGTCTGCAAAGCCAAACATTGCTCATTGAGTTATTACTTTCTCTCCCTAACCTGCTTTAAACATTCTAGCCTAATCTATAATCACAGAGAGATAACTTCAAAGGCTGTTAAAAATAATAATTTTCCCTAATGATGAGACTTAAGTTTCCAGTCTCCACCTGAGATGACAACTTTAGACTTTTCCCTTGCTCTGGCTTTCTACCTGTGTTGGGAATTTTTCTTTCTACCTGGAGATGTTTCTGGGTACCTCCAGAAATCTCCAGGGAACTTCTTCAACCTCCAACTCCCAGGCTGACCAAAAGAGTTCTGCCCAGCCCCTAAGTTTCCTTTAAAACCTCTGCCTCGAAGTACTAGTCAAAATACTTTCTTATTTCTATTTATATAACAAGGATATTTATGAAAACATCTCTTCCTCTGTTGTTTAAAGAAAAACTTCACCTAAGACTTAAAAATTAAATCTTACCTTCTATTCTTTCAGGGTTGGAGAGCATCCAAAGCTGGATCCTTCCCTAGCTCTCCAGCCATGCCTTCTGTTATAGCAGGCCATTATATTGGGATCTCTTTTGCAACATTAAACTCTCTTGATTTTAACTGGTTTATTGTTCCATGTGTTGTTATAACATCAAGTCCTGCATGGGCTCTACACAAGTTCTTTTTTTTATTAGACATTTTTAATGTACATCATAATGTGATTCATTTTGACATGCTTTTCATTGTGACAATTTTCATATATGCAATTTGATAAGCATTATTCATATAGGTTTCCCCTTACCCTCCTATTCATATAGGTTTCCCCTTACCCTCCTCTATGTTTCCCCCCTCCCCCCCTTCCCATCTAAGTTTCCCATCCAAGTCTTCTCTATCTTTTACTATATAATATTTTTCTATATGTCCTTGGGTTCCATTTCTGTTTAAGATAGAAACTTTTCCTGTAGTGGTGATAGGTACAATCTGGCAGAGTCTTGATTTACTTATTACTTATCATATGTCTGCAACCATAGCACCCTGACATCTATTCCTGGTTAGTCCTTAGATGGGAGACTGCCTTGGAATGCCAGGTGCTGCAAGCTAGGGAGAAGGACCTGGAAATACACTCCTGAAACATTTACCATTGAAAACCATATGAATAACAGAAAAGCCCAGGCTTGGCACAGTGTCAAGGAGTCTCTCATTCTGTTGTACACAGGGTTGCTATTAGTCAGACCTGATTAGGTGGCACCTAGCAACAACAATTCATCATATACTTCACACTTCCTGCCTCTGTGGTTTCTCTACTAATCACAAAGTACAAAACACAAAATAACCCTCCTTGCTGCCCAAATATGTAGAAAGATAAGAGTTATTCTTGGATGGATTGAATACCTGACCAGAATTATAAACAACAGTGGATAAATTCTTTACCCTTTTCCCTTATAAAAAGAATGTTCTAACATAATTATTTGACTCACCTTCCTAGGATACTCTCCAGAGGCACTGAGGCATCATTTGTGTCCAGCAGTTGACAGCTCAGTGATGTCTCTTTTATATTTCATCTCCAAATTTCCATGCCCAACATCCCTTCCTATTCATTTCTACTGCCTGGGAATCCTAAGACAACTTTTGCCCTAGAATGTTTTGGGGAAACTAAGAAATCAAATGGAGCCAGATAGGGATAATTTGTTAGAAAGCATCACTAAGGAAACCTAAACACTGGGATGTACAGTGATAGTTATATTTCACAGTAAACTAATGATCATATCAAGATTTCAGCCTGATTATTTCTATTCTCATAGTAGTTATTTTCTTATCAAGACTCTTATCAGTCTTTTTCCTGCAGCCTTGGCACTGTGGCATTCAATCTTGTCAGGTCTAGGAAGCTAAGCAGGGAAGGGCCTGGTTAGTACTTGGATAGGAGACTGCCCTGGAACACCAGATACTGTTGGCTTGGGAGAAAGACTCAGCAATCCATCCCCAAAAATCAATCTGCCAATGACAAATCCTATGAATAGCAGAGAAGCATGGTCAGTAGCAACTTTCCTGTTGTACATAGGGTCACTATGAGTTGGACACCAACTGGAGGGTACCTAACAACAACATTAGTCTTCTACCTCTTTCACCGAAAAACAACTATCTCATAAACATTGAGTGACTATCAAGAATAAAATATCTAATCTGGTCCAATACAGAGTTCAAACTTTATTCTGAATGATAAAGTTTCAGGATGGACTAGAAGACAATCTCTGACTTTGAGTCATTCAGGTTGTGGTAAAGAAACAGATATAAAATAATAAATAACATTACAATATCACAGACATTATGTGTGGATCATTCATGACCTCATGATCTCTCAAATTAATTTTTTTCCTGATATTCATCTTCTATTCACTCTACCTATAATTTTCCTTTCATTCACGTAAGTCACAAACAGTTCCTGGGAATACCTGTTAAAATATACATTTCTGGGCTATATTGCTAATTCACTGATGTAGAATTACTAAGGAAATGACAACAACTCAAAGTGTTGGTTTCAAATCGTATTTGGGTTTCAGAAACACCAGGTGAGGGTGTTTAGTGGGTGATAGTGTTTAACATTAATTTGTAAATTAATGGGAAATAAAATTAAGAAATGTACAATTCTATAAATTTTAACACATGTATAGATTTATGAATCTACCACCAAAATCAGTCTACAGCCATACTATCCTGGCATCCAAACTCATCATATCTTGGAAGCTAAGCAGGTTTGGACCTGGGTGGTATTTGGATGGGAAACCACCTGGGAATACTGGGTACTATAGGCTTGGGAGAAACACTTGGTGTCCCATTCCCACAAAAATCAGCCATTGGGAACATCATGGGTAGTAGAAAAGCACTGAAAATAGTGTCAGGCACAGCACAGTATTGGGTAGTGTTTCCTCTATTGTACATACAGCCGCTATGAGTTGTATCCAAATTGATGTCACCTAACAACAACTACTAACATCAAGATTCAGAACAATTCCATCTCTCCCAAAATCCCTTGTGGTTACTCTTAGTTGTTACAAGTTTCTCTAAATCTTAAACTATGTCACCTATTCTATTCTTCCTCATGAACCTTTATTATTTGGTTGTTGTTGTTGTTAGGTGCCATCAAGTCGAGTCGGACTCATAGCGACACTATGCACAGCAAATCGAAATACTTGCCAATTCTGTGCCAGGCAAAGGATCTTATATATGTTTAAGCTCATTGTAGCAGACACTGTGTCAATCCATCTGGTGGAGGGTTTTCCTCTTTTGTATTGACCTGCCAAGCTCCCAAACATGATGTCCTTCTCCAGGGATTGATCTCTCCTGACTACATGCCCGAAATATGTAAGACACAGTTTGGCCATTCTTGCTGCCAAGGAGTACTCTGATTGCACTTCTTCTAGGACAGATTTGTTGGTTCTTTTGGCAGTCCATGGTATATTCAATAGACGTCTCCAGCACCACAATTCAAAAGCATCAATTCTTTTTCTGTCTCCCTTGTTGAATGTCCAGCTTTCACAACCATAGGATGCCACTGAAAATACCATGGCATGAGTCAGACGCACCTTCGTCTTCAATGTGACATCTTTGCTTTTCAATACTCTAAAGAGATCTTTTGCCACAGCTTTTCCCAGAGCAATGCGTCTTTGGATTTCTTGACTGCTGCTTCCACGGGTGTTGATTATAGAGCCAAGCAAAGCAAAATCTTGGACAACCTCAATCTTTTCTCCATTTATTGTGAAGTTGCGTGCTGACCCAGCCGTAAGGATTTTTGTTTTGTTGATGTTTAGTCGTAACCCATATTGAAGGCTATGATCTTTGATTTTCATCAGTAAATGTTTTAAATCCTCTTCACTTTCATCAAGCAGAGTGGTGTCATCTGCATAACGCAGATTGTTAATGAGTCTTCCTGCAGTCTTGATGCCGCGTTCTTCCTCATAAAGTCCAGCTTCTCAGATTATTTGCTCAGCATATAAATTGAAGAGATAGGGTGAATGTATACAGCCTTGATGCACACCTTTCTCAATTTTAAACCACTCACTGTTTCCTTGCTCTATTCGAACAACTGCCTCTTAGTTCATGTACAGATTTCTCATGAGCACAATTAGGTGTTCTGGTATTCCCATTTTCCAAAGTGTTATCCATAATTTGTTGTGATCCACACAATCAAATGCCTTTGCATAGTCAATAAAACATAGATAGACATCTTTCTGATATTCTCTGCTTTCAGCTAATATCCACCTGACATCAGCAATGATGTCCCTGGTTTCCCACCCTTGTCTGAATCCCGCTTGATTTTCTGGTAATTCCCTGTCTATATACTGCTGCAGTCGCTTCTGAATGATCTTTAGTAGAATTTTGCTGGGGTGTGATACTAATGATATTGTCCAATAGTTTGCACATTCAGTTGGATCCCTTTTTTTGGGAATAGGCACAAATATGTATCTCTTCCAGTCAGTTGGCCAAGTAGCTGTTTTCCAAACCTGTTGGCATAAACATGTTAATACCTCCATTGCTGCATCTGTTTGTTGAAACCTCTCTATTGGTATCCCATCAATTCCTGGAGCCTAGTGTTTCAGCAGTTCTTTCAATGCAGCTTCCACTTCGTCCTTCAACACCATTGGTTCCTCTTCATATGCAACCTCTTGGAATGGTTGGTCATCTACCAATTCTTTCTTGTATGATGACTCTGTGTATTGCTCCCATCTTCTTTTGATGTTTCCTGCATCATTTAATATTTTCCCTATAGAATCGTTCACTACTGACACTTGAGGCTTGAATATTTTCTTCACTTCCTTAAGCTTGAGAAACACAGAGCATGTTCTTCCCTTTTGGTTTTCTGCCTCCAGCTCCTTGCACATGTCATTATAATATTTTTGTCTTCTTGAGCTGTGTTCTGAAATCTTAGTTTTAGTTCCTTAACTTCATCATGTCTTCCTTTTGCTTTAGCTGCTCGACTTTCGAGGGCAAGGTCCAGTGTCTCCTTTGACATGTAATTTGGTCTTTTCTTTTTTCTTGTCTTTTTAAGAACTTTTTGCTTCCTTCTTGAATATCTTTCATGTCATGCCACAACTCTTCTGGTCTCCTATCATTTGTGTCTAATGCATTAAACCTATTTTTGAGGTGGTCTCTGAACTCAGGTGGGATATACTCAAGGTCATACCATGGCTCTCGTATACTTGTTCTAATTTTCTTCAACTTCAGTTTGACCATGCATATGAGAAGTTGATGGTCTGATCCACAGTCAGCACCTGGTCTTGTTTGGACATTTTGTATAGAGCTTTTCTATCGTTTCTTTCCACATATGTAGTCAATTTGATTCCTGTATGTTCCATCTGGTGAAGTCCATGTGTATAGTCTCCATTTATGATGTTGAAAAAGTTTATTTGTAATGAAAAGGTCATTGGTCTGACAAAATTCTATCATGTGATCTCCAGCTTCATTTCTGTCGCCAAGACCATATTTTCCAACTACTGGGCCTTCTTTGTTTCCAACCTTTGCGTTCCAGTCTCCAGTGATTATCAGTATGTCTTGATTGCATGTTTGATCTATTTCAGATTGCAGAAGCTGATAAAAGTCTTCCCTTTCTTCATTTGTGGCCTTAGTGGTGGGTGCATAAATTTGAGTAATAGTCATAATAACTAGCCTTCCTTGTAGTTGTATGTATATTATTCTATCACTGACAACATTGTATTTCATGACAGATCTTGAAATGTCTTTTTTGATGATGAATGCAACACCATTTCTCTTTAGTTTATCATTCCCAGCATAGTAGACCATATGATTGTCTGACTCAAAATGGCCTATGCCAGTCCATTTTAGCTCACTGATGCCTAGAATGTCAATGTTTATGTGCTCCATTTCTCTTTTAACGATTTCTAATTTTCCTAGATTCATACTACATACATTCCATGTTCCAATTATTAATGGATGTTTACAGTTGTTTCTCCACATTTTGAATTATGCCATATCAGCAAGTTGAGCACCCTGGGGCTTTACTCCATTTTCGTCATCAGGGTAGACTCTACTTGGAGGAGGCAACTCTTCCCCAGTAGTCTTTTGAGTGCCTTCCAATCTGGGGGCCTCATTTTCTGGCACTATATCTGACAGTGTCTCTTTGCTATCCATAGGGTTTTCAATGGCTAGTTGTTTCGGGAGTGGCTTGCCCGGTCCTATTCCCTAGTCTGTCTTAGTCTGGAAGCTTAGCTGAAAACCTGTCCACCATGGATAACCTTGCTCATGTTGGAGTTTACAGTGGCAGAGCTCTCAGCCTCATCACAACAGGCAAGCCCCCACAGTGTGGCAAACTGACAGATGTGTGGGGGTATTATTTGGTTAATGTCATATAAATGGAAAAGTATAATAATTTTTGAGACTGTCTTCTTTCATGTAGCATAATGCCTTTGAGATTTATCCAATATTTTATATTTATAAATTGCCCATTCATTTTTTTTTTATTTCTGGGTATTATTCCATTACAGAGAAACATCACACATAATCCATTCACGCACTGCAGGACATCTGGGCTGTTTTCAGTTTCTGGTGATTATAAATGTTGTTGCTGCTATTTATAGGTTGTATCTGACTCATGACACTCATAGGATTTTCAATAGCTGATTGTTTCAGGATTTCCTTGGGAGTGCATTGCCACAGGAGTGGATTTTCACATCCTTCTCCCATTTTTGTGGTGCTGTGAATTGAACCCAGGACCTCAGAGGCTGCAGAGCGGCACTTTACCAACTAAACTAAATCCCACCCCATTCTACATGTAGCTACCATAAATAGTCACACTTAGGATTTGTGTCTTCATTTCTCTAGATGAGCTAAACACATTGGATTGGATTGTCTGGGTATTACGTAGAATGCATGCTCAACTTTGTCTGCAGCCATACCACCATGGCATTGAGCCCCATCATATCTTGGAAGCTAAGCAGGGTCAGGCCTAGTTAGTACTTGAATGGGAGACCACCTGAGAATCCTGCATGCTATAAGCTTGGTAGAAGGATGTGGCAGCTCCCTCCCCAACAATGAAACAATTAGGCTTTGAAAACCTTAGGAATGGTAGAGTAGCACTGACATAATGTCAAGCATGGCACAGTGTTAGGTAGTGTTTCATTTTTGCACAGAGGATTGCTATGAGTTGTAACCTATTCAATGGCACCTAATAACAACAACATGCTTAATTTTATAAGTATGAGACAATTTCCCCCCTACCCTGAGTCTGACCAGCAAAATACATTCTCATTGCTTTACATTGCCACCAGCATTTGGTATTGCTGGTCAGAGTCAGTCTGGATTTTTCTCTCTCTAGTTTTATCAAAAACTATGTGATAGTATCACAGCATGGTTGTATTTTCACAATTACTAATGATGGTAAACATCTGTTTTTGTCTTATTTGCCATCCTTATACACTTATGGGAACAGTTGGTTGGAGGTTTTTGGCTTATTTTTAAAATATGGATCTTTATTTTATTGTTGTTTTTTACTGCATATTATGTATTAATTATGTATTAGCACAAAATTGCCTGTTGAAATGTAACTTGTCAACTTTTTCTTCAGGTGTTCACCCTTTTAAAAAACCTTTAACACTGCCATTCCCAGAGAAAAAAATTTATTCTATTTAATTTTTAGAAATTTTGATGACTGGAGGGACATTTTAATTATACAAATTCTAACCTCCCTTCCCATACTGACACTACACCACAGTTTCTTCATGTGATATCCCCAAATGTTTATTAGTAATGTGCTTTATTCTAGAGCAAGGTCAGCAAATAGAGTACCAAGGGATTTTTTTCCTATAGATATTTGGTTATCTTATTGATAATCATAGATTTTTCAACTTTGTGATCACAACTTTGAAATATTGAAAACTGTCATTTTATTCTTCAATACTGTTAGGGTTGACTCAGTGCCTCACACATACTAGATATATGTGCTCTACCATTGAGCTTAAGCCTAGCACCTTTTATATATTGTTGTTAGTTGTTGTTAGATGCTGTCGAGTCAGTATCCGACTCATAGCGACCCTCTGTACAACCAGGGAAATACTATTGTCAGTGCTTCTCTGCTGTTCATAGGGTTTTCAATGGCAGATTGCTTTTTGGGAGGGGGTTGCCAGGTCCTTCTCCCAAGCCTACAGCTTCTGGTGTTCCCAGGCGGTCTCCCATCCAGGTACTAACCAGGCCTGACGGGATCGGATGGCACAGGGCTACAGCTGCAGGCTTCTTTCATATATATATGTATATTTTTATTTTATTTTATTTTATTTTTTAATTTTAAGACAGGGTCTAAGTTACACAGGCTGCCTCTGGCTTGAACTCTGATCCTTCTGCCTCAGCCTCCCAAGTCCCTAGGTTTAAATGTTGTGTCAGGGCATTTGGCTTTACTTCATTCCTAAATAAATTTTGTATGTTGTTGTTGTTGTTACATGCCATGGAATCCTATCCTACACATAGCAATCCTGATAGGGTTTTTAATGGCTGATTGTTTTAGGATTGCCTTGGGAGTGGATTGCCACATTCTCCCATTTTATACTGCTGGGAATTCCTCAGAGACTGCAGAGTGGCACTCTACCAACCGGGCTAAATCCCAGCCCAAGTATGTATAGATTCTCTAAATTCAAAACTACATTGATCAGAAATATAACTAAAGAGCTCCTGAAGTACAGAAAACAATAGAGGAGTATATTTTACAATTATCTTATCACAGTCAATAATAAATCTAATAAAATGTGGAAAATTTAGAGAAAAAATGCCTGACTATGAATTTTACAATATCTATACTTATGGTTATTTTTAAAATAGGCTGCTCAATTCTAAAGAAAGTTGTTTTATTTCAACACATTAAATCTACAAGTATGACTGATAAATCATTGCAGAGCTTGGTAACATGCCAGCCAGTAATCTGGCTAAATGCTTGCACCTGCATGTTTTGCTATCTAATGGTATCAACTAAAAACACTTTCAAATCATGAGCACTTTCTAATATAAAATTCTTAAAAAGCATCTACACACCATGAGAGAAGGCTTGAAATGAATTTTCACATGGGAAAACAAACTTTATGTTAACTATGCCAACAAAAATGTACTGTGTCCTTCCAAATGCTTAAACACTTAAATTATTGAGTGAAATAATTTACCAGATAAAGGGAAAATGAAAAAATATTTTAATTTTATTTATTTCTTGTGTTGATGGAGATTGTACACACCAAAATTAAGTGAAAAGCTAATTATATTGTAAAAAGTTTATTCAAAACCAGAATACTGAATCAATATTTTTTTAAATTATGTATTATAATTATAGAAAAGTAAATATTTGCAGACAATGAAGTAATAAAGGTTTAGTCTATATACCTATAAGAAAAGAAATAAGGCAAGAATGAGGTTCAAAATTAACTTTCTTAGTGTTGTAAAGTATGAGGAAATAATTTCAGCAGATCACTTGAAAGCCTTTTAATAGATTTTTAAGAAAAGGAAAGTAATGAATAGGTGTGCAAAGGTGTAAAAACTGAAGAATCTCTGAACAAGTTAAAAATATTTTGAAAAATTTCCTAGACATGGTGGCACATGCCTGTAATCCCATGGACTTGGGAAGTAGAGGCAGGAGAATCACAAGTTTAAGACCAGAGGCAGTCTGAAAAATTTAGCAAGACACTGTCTCAAAAAGTAAAAACAGTGGGCTGAGGGTGCAGCTCAGTGGTCCAGCACTTGCAATGCATGCAAGCACAAGCCCCTGGGTTCAACCCTGAGTACCAAAAAAAAAAAAAAAAAAAAAAAAAATACAGGTATTAGAAAATTTAAAAATTATATTGATAAATCTGTTCCACTTTCATTTATGAAATATAAACATATAACAAAAGTATTTAGAATACATTTTAAGTCAATCAATTCAAAAATCAAATTCCAGAATAAAATTTGACTTTGCCTAGCACTTATACCTGAATCATATTGCCATTTTTTTCTTTTTAGTATGCAAGAAAGATCACCTTAAAATTAAGTCCCCCCAGTTAGAACTTTTCCATAGAATGCAGATAGAATTAGATTTTTAATATCAATTTGATTCTACCTTGTGTTAACAACAATAACTGGTTACTTGTCTTATTTTAATCAAGTGAAAAAAATTAACATTAGAACTATTTTTGCTTCCAAGAGTGGAAATATCTATTATTCTTGTTGGTCTGCTAGTTGCTAATATTCTGCTCCATCTTTAAAACTGGAAATCCACTCAACAAGGATGTAATGGCATCAAGTGCTTGCTGTTCGTGTTTGCTCTGTATACAAAGGCATTGTTTACAAATGGCATTTGTTCTAAAAACTGCAAATTATGCATGCAAGAAATATGCCTGTAATATGTACCTTTTACTGCTTACAGGACACGTTGAAGATAATATGAAACTGTGAAATTTAGAGGAAAATAACTGTATGTCAGGCATCATTTGGATGACTCACCACTAGCAGAAGTGGGAGAAATGCAGCTATGCAAGACTAATTAGGCAAAGAACAAACATAAATTATTTAGCCAAGAATGTGAATGACCTTCACATGTTGTTCTTTCAGCAAATAACGTGGCAGTCTATTCCATTTTCCATTTCTATGGATAATGCTTCTCGTATTTCCTTGGTAACAGAGAGTTTTATATGCCAACGATTTAGTTACTTGTAGTCATGTCCTACTACACTGAGTTTTGAGACCACATACAACATCTCCCACAGAGTAGTTGTAATAACAACAACAATAATTGCTACCACTTAAGTTGAAAGCAACCTGCTTAATGCATCCTAGCCATTATCTTGACTAATTCTATTAAATTTATAAATGTTCTCAATTTTCAGAGGAGAAAGCTGTGTTTCAAAAAAGTTTAAGGACTAAGAGTTGAACACATGTGCAATTACTAATGCCCATTGCACAGGGCTTCACACCTGAGAAGAATTCAGTTCAGAGTGCAGTTTCAATAATGTTAAAATTTAGAGGGTTTGGGTTTAGTTCAGTTTGGCATTAAATTTTTGATCCTATGTGTAGATTGAAAAATTATGTATTTCCCTTTTTTTCAAGTTTTAAATAGCAAATGATACAAAAAATATATGTTGAACCCAGACTCAATTTTTCACTGAGTTCAGGTTCAGGTTCAGGTTCAGAAAAACTTTAAAAAGGATGTTTGAACTGGAGCAGATTCAGGGTTTGAGTGCAGGTTGAAGCCCTGCCTATCTCCACACAGAATTTAAACCAGAAACCAAAGCCAACAAAAACTTTCTAAATTTTAGCATATTGAAACAGCACGAAAACCTGAATCTAAATTTTATCAGGTCTGATGCCCTATCACTGAAATCCCAACTAGATTCCATATACTAAATGAAAAGAGGTTATCTTTTTCAAATACAAAAGTTGTTTGTTTGCTTTTCAAAATAGTTTTGACTTACTATGCATGGTTTCTAGGGAAAATGTTGAGAAATGAACAAATACTTGAAAATCCATCAGAAAATTAATATTATGTGCAATGTTCTTATAGTCACATATCTGCTAGAATTTGCATAGATTTTAAAATGTCATAATTGTGGTGCATATTTATGCATATTTATCATCTCTTTATGTCACCTTCTAAAGATAGTTTAGTCTAAATTTACTGTAAGATAATTAAATATTTTTAAATTTACAATTTTTAGTATGAGGTGCTGACAAAGCAAGGATATGGACAAAAGGGACTCCATATTCACTACTGATGGTGATGTAAATTACTATGAAAAACAGTGTGGAGAGTCTTCAAATAATTAAAATCAGAATTACATCCGATACAGCAGTCCTAGTATAGGGTACTGGGAGAAACACATGGCAATCTACTCCCAAAGCAATCCTTAAACAATCAGCCATTGAAAACCCTATGAGGATCACAATGAAATGGAACTGAATCTACAGCACCTAACAACAACAACAATTATAGGATATATATCCAAAGCAAATAAAATCAGTATTTTGAAGAGACATTTACACTCCCATATTTATTGCAGGACTATCCACAATAGCCAGGAAATGAAATCAACTTGTATCCATCAACTGATGAAATGATAAAGAAAATATGGTACATATAGACAAGGGAATACTATTCAGCCATAAAAGCAGGTATCTTGTTATTTACAACACCATAGATGGAACTGTAAGACATGTTAAGGGAAATTAGGCAGGCACAGAAATACAAATACTACATAATCATACTCATGTACAATCTAAAACAGTTGATCACACAGAAGTTGAGAGTATAAGGCTGGGGCAATGGCACACATCTGTGATCCCAGCGACTGGGGAGGCAGAGGCCAGAGGATAAAAATTTGGAGGGCAGATGCAGCCTGCATAACTTAGTGAGACTGTGTCTCAAGATTTGAAAATAAATAAAAATTAAAATTAAAATTAAAGAAGTTGAGAGTAGAATAGCAGTTATCATAGGTTGGGGAGAGTTGAGGGTTTGAGGAGATGAGCAAAAGCAGACCAAAAGATCCTAATTTACAGTCAGGAAAAATAATTTCTAATGGTCTCTTGTGTAGTAGGATGTTTATAATGATGTTGTTATTAGATGCCATTGAGTTGGATGCTACTCATAGTAACTCTAAGTAGAGCAGAAAGAAACTACCAAACACTGTGCCATACACATGATCTTTTTAAGTTTGAGCTCACTGTTGCAAACACTGTTTCTTATCATTTTGAGATGTGTCACATTATAAAAAAAAAAAATCTCAGGGACTTTACTCCATACCCCTTCGTTAAAGTTGACTCTACTTTGAGGAGACAACTCTTCTCCAGTCTTTTCTTGAATGTTTTCCAGCCATGGGGTAGGGAGGGCTCATTTTCATTTTACAGTGCTTCTGAGCTATTCATGGGGCTGGGGTTTAGCTCAGTTGGTAGAGTGCCACTCTGTAGTCTCTGAGGCCCTGAATTTGAACCCTAGCACCACAAAAACAAGAGAAGGATGTGGCAAACCACTCCAGAACCAATCCAGAAACAATAAGCCATTGAAAACCCTGTAAGGGTCATTAGGAGTCAGACACCACTTGACAACACCTAACAAAAATCTCTGCTATTCATAGGGTTTTCAATAGCTAATTTTTTGGGGAGTGGGCTGCCAGGTCCTTCTCTCTACTTTGTCTTAGTCTGGAAGCTCAGCTGAAACCTGTCCACCATGGGTGACTCTGCTGGTATATGAAATACTGGTGGCATATCTTTCAGCATCACAGCAACACACAAGCCCCCATAGCAAGACAAGCTGACAGACACAAGGGTCTATAATGATACCATACTGTATGTTTGGAAGAACCTTGAAAAAAGGGTTTTGAGATTTTTCACCAAAAAGATATTATAAATATTTGAGATAGGTATACTTACCCTCAATTATACAAAATACAATGTATACATATATTCAATTTATATTACCCATCAAAAACATATGTTTTACATATGCACATTTAAAATCATTATTCTTTAAAAGAATAAAAGCATTCATATAGAAAAATAAAGCATGTGTAAAAACTAGCATAAATGAAAGAAAACAAGGTTAAGAGAGAATTCTGAGATATTACATAAAGAGCAGTAAACATAAAGGAATAAATTAGACTTTTAATGTGACCAGCCATCCCAGTTTTCCATGGACTATCTCGGTGTTGGCATGGAAAAATCCTACATCCTGAGAAACTTCTCAGTTCTTATGGAAACTCATGGATTTACTCACTCTAGTCTACCTATCAAAAGATAACATTAAAAACTGAAAAATAGCCAGGCATGACACTTCAGGAAAGTGAGGCAAGAGGATCACAGTAATAATAATTAGAATAAATAAGCATGATATTACTGAGCAGATATTATTAGAGAACATAAGTTTCCTACCTAAGCTAAAAGATATTGCAAGTTGAAGAAAGAAATGGGAATCAAATTACATTCGTTAATGCTAGCAGTTCTGTGGTACATCTTTATAGTACTATGTTTGGGGATTTGTGTGTTAATTTATTCTTGTTTACACAAAATAATTTGACCTTCAAATAGGTTGAAGAATGCAGTATGAAATTCCAAAGAACACCATACTATCAACGTCTTTTGCAATATTTATAGACAATTTGTACTACACTTATGTAAAGCATTTCATTAATGATTATCTCCTAAAGTCCTATTCAAATGGAGTAAAAGCATCCAACCTTCCTTTCAAAATATCCTGCAAGCTGAAGCTTCATTGAAAAAAATTCAAAAACAGCCAGGTGTGGTGGCACACATTTGTAATCCCAGTGACCTGGGAGGCAGAGGCAGGAGGATAGCAAGTTCCAGACCAGAGGCAGTCTGCATAATTTAGAGAGACCTCGACTCAAAAAGTAAAATAATTAATAATAATAATAATAATAATAATAATAATAGAAATAAAAAAATAAAAAATGGAATGGGGTACAGCTCAGTGGTACAGCACTTGCAAAGCATGCAAGTGTGAGGCCCTGGGTTCAACCCCCAGTACTGTGAGAAAAAAACAAAAAAGGAAATTTTGCCAGTAAACTGTGCTATAAACTTAAGATTATGACATTCTTCATATACTTCATACCTATCAGATGGAGGCATGAAAAATAGATTGTTTCTTTTTCAAAACTTCTAAGAATTAGAAAATATAAATACAGAAAAGCTAATGTTTTAATACTATAACACATTGTCTCAGTTATATTGTTGTTGTCAGGTGCTGCAGAGTTGAGTCCGCCTCATAACCACTGTCACAGGGTTTTCAATGGCTGATTGTTTCCAGATTGCTTTGGGAGTGGACTGTTATGTCCTTCTCCCAAATTATTTCTTAAATTTTTTAAATAGGTCGTACAAAACTAGTAAAACTCTAACATAAATGTCTATATTTATTTATTCATTATTTATATTTATGGAGTTGAACCCATGGTCTTGTGCATGCTAGGCAACTGCTCTACCACTGAGCTGAACCACTGGTCCCTTTGTTAATTTTCATCTAGAGGCTGTGTCTTGTTAGTTTTCACATGCTGCCTCTGGGCTCCAGTTTGTAATCCTGAACAGCTGAGATTATAGTATGCACCATGGCACCGAGCTAAAATATCTACCTTTAAAGTAAACCAATTCAGGCTAGATGTGGTGACACATGCCTTTAATCCCAGTAACTACAGAGGCTGAGGCAGGATCACCAACAAGGTCATAGCCAGCATATACAATTTAGCAAGACCCTATCTTGAAATAAAAAAATAATGATCTGAATGAGCGCACATTCCAGTGGTAGAGCAATTGCAAAGTACAAGAAAGGACCTGGATTCAATCCCCAAGTAAAACAAAAAATAAAGTAAAATAAAATAATTTAAATTTTGGTCTCATTAGTATCTGTTTGAACAGGCATATTTTAATTTTAGGGACATTTTCATTGAATTTCATAAGGAGATACATGAAGAACTCTGAATTTTGGCATTTTCTGTTTTTAAATGCAAAGTATACATTTGGATGGAATGATTCATTACTATGACTGGCATTTCCTTCTTGATTTGTATATTTGTCTGAAAATAATTACATAGCCATTTGTCCATTTCCACAAATCAGATTATAGCTTCCAAACTTAAACCTATATATAGCAAATCAAATAAGTGCTTAGAAAGCTATTCATATCTTCCTCCTATTATAATAGTTGATTCCAAGACAGTACCATGGTGAAGTCAGAATAAGCCTGTGTACACTGATGATTTTTTTTCTGTTATTTAGCTTTCTATTATAGGAGACTACTCAAACTAAGATAGAATAAAGGTTATATATATCTTTATTATTCTCTTCCATGTTTTTCTCACTGACAAATAGTAGAAAAATACTTCTGCAATATACAGTACTTAAAGCAAACAAAAAGCTCAATCTATGTTAATTTGAAACACAGAATGTTTAATAAAAACAAAAATGAAAATGAGCAGTATATCCCACAGCTGTGCAGACTATATCTACATAGCAATGCACTATATAATTTCCCTACAAAGAACAGCAGATCTTCTAATGCCTTGTTCTACCAAGCACCCTAATCTTCTAAAATATCCTATTGGAAACCCCTGATATGAGTATATGTATTTCTGCATGAGGAATATTATTTTATTTGTATAACTATGACTATGGACACTATTCTTTCCTTGTATCTTTCTTGAATGTATATTGCCAGTTTTGAAGTCAACTGATATTTCAATTTATAGCACAATAATCTGTCTTACATATTCTACACTCACCTCAGTTTTGCTTTATAAGCAACTGAGTTCTTTCAAGTATCTTCACTATTAAATCTCTCATTACTAAATAATTTTGTTTTCATTGTCCATAAATGTTTCATTTTCTGTGAAAATATTTTCTTTAACAATTTCATACAATTCAACAATCCACGTAATAACAACTGAAAGTGTCTTCTTCCCACACAAATGTTAATAGTTGATAGTGCATCTTTCCAGGCATTCTTGTATTCTTTATATACATATAAAAATATATAAATATGTATAAATATACAAATATATGTGTGTATACATAAACATATGTTTTTCTATGTACACTATATATACTATATTTATTTAAAATAGTATATATATTGATGTTAGGTGCCGTCGAGTCGTGCCTGACTCATAGTGACCCTCATAGGGTTATTAATGGCAGATTGTTCTGGGATTGCCTTGGGAGTTGATTGCCAGGTCCTTCTCCCATTTTTGCGGTGCTGGGAATTGAACTTAGGACCACAGAGACTGCAGTGCAGCACTCTACCAACTGAGCTGAATCCCAGCCCTGTATATATATAATATATATATTCTATATTTATGTGTGTATATACATATATATACATACATATACATATGTGTGTGTATGTTGTTGTTGGGTGTCATCAAGTCATAGTCCAATTCATAGTGACTCTATGTACAACAAATGAAACACTATTGTTAGTGCTTCTCTACTATTCATAGGGCTTTCAATGACCGAATGTTTTTTGGGAGTGGGTTGCCGGGTTCTTCTCCTAAGCCTGCAGAATCTAGTATCCCCAGGCAATCTCCTATCCAAGTACTAACCCAGTCAGACCCTGCTTAGCATCTAAGATCTGACAGGATGGGATGCCATAGAAGTACAACTGCAGGCATGTGTGTGTATGTATGTATATGTGTGTGTGTGTGTGTGTATATATATAACATATATGTACATATATGTAAAATACTCTTATGTATATATAAATACATATAAACATAAGAACTATTTTTCTTTACATAAATGGAATCAATTATATGTACCTTTATGAAGTTTCTGCTTGATTGTCTTAATCACTACACAAAATTCCATGAATACAAATGACTTTATTTAAAAGGATATATGTATATATATATACATGTATATGCAATTTATAGACCTTTTCTTTAGCTACAAAATCTACTCTTCTATTTGGCTGTATCTTTCTTCAAATTTAAGTAATTTTGGGGAGGCAATTCCTAGAAATATGTTGTTCAATAAATGTCTGCATTTGCGTCTAAATTTCTGCAAGCAGAGTGCCTTGACTTTTAGTTTTGATCAGCACATAATTGTGTTAGATATATAATTAAAATAAACATGGTTTTCAAAAGAAAACTAAGTCATTTACAGCAGTAAAAATTTGAGTGTATCAGGAATGTTTACTCTTTCAACCCTATCTCTCTCATCCTACCATTCCTAATAATTATATATTTTCATGACCATTTATGTAAGTTTAAAATATTAAAATATTAATACATTAGTAAATAACAATGAAGCAACTTAGCAAATATCAGTGGATTTAATAATATGTTAAATCAGCTGCTCTAAAACTCTGGTAAAATTATGTTGACTGAATATCCCTTTAGAACTTACTGGAAAGGTTGATATGTCTTTAAAACCTTCAATATTTTAAAGCAATGAAGGTTTGGAAAACAGCTAGAGTTTGTTTTGATCCTTCATTTAGCTACTATGTGGACTCTATTTTGAATTGGCAAAATGCCATGACTTAGCACCTAATGCATGATAACTTTTGAATAATAAATGCATTCTGAATCCTGGTGATAAGATTCTAATTTTCTAACAATTTTGCTAGAACCCTTGTAGATAATGAGTAACATAAAGCCTTGTGAGGGATGGTTCAGTGTAAGGGTTAGGAATGTAGTCATTGGAACCAGTATTATCTTCATTTGAATTCTGTTTCCAGCACTTCTGTGTATGTTGGACAAGTGAGTTATTCTGCCAGGTTGCTCAGTTATGTCAAACAAAAAATGAGGAGAATTCAGTGCACTGTGTGATGTCTAGAAAGAACTCAATAGGTGCATACATATTAATCATGAATGTATTCAGTAACCTGCCACATCTAATTCATATTCTTTCTAAATGCATAATGATGCAACTCAAAATTTAGTTTATCTTTTTGTACAAATTCCAGATAAAAGCTAAAAGATAGCTTACTCATTTTAGAGAGTTGAATCTAGCAGAGAATTCATAATAAACCCTGTGAAGATTAATATTTTTAAATGCTCTTTTCTACCCTCTCCCATACATCTTTGCATGTGTTCCTTCCATTGATGAATGTTTTAATGATTTCTCACAAATCATGCCCCTCTCCTGCTGCCCATGTTCTGAATTTTTTCTTCTAATTTCACCATACCATAATGAAAATTACTTGTCTTGCTTTCTTTTCAATTGCTAATGAAATTGAGAAGGTATCAAATTTAGATCAAAATTTCAGAAACTCCCTCCACAAAATATATTTATGAATATACAAAGTTTTATGTACAACATCCAGGGCACCCTGGAACTTCATACAAATTAAGTAACCTAAGATTAAGTACCATTGTGCAAAGTAATCTTTAAGTGGTAATAGTTATTAAAAGAATGTTTTTTTCAGAATCATACACTTTCTTTTAGTATTTCTCTTTTCTATTATTATGGTCACAAGTATACCACAGATGCCTGACAAGTGTGAATTTTTTTGAGAAAGGGTAGCTATAATTTAGCAGAACTACTACTGAACTAACATTCTGAATGTTAGTCTTCAATTTACTATCATGATTTCAAGTTTTCTTACCTGTAAATAAAGTTATTTCATTAATCTATAAACTATTATTTTAAGATACTTTTCTTTGATATTATTATATTTACAAATCTAAATAGGCCTCTGACAAATCTATTTTAGGTAATCTGTAATTTATATTTCCCTATGTAAGATCTGCCTGCAGCCATAGCACTGTGGTGTATGATCCAGTGAGATCTTGGAAGCTAAGCAGGGTCAGGCCTGGTTAGTACTTGGATAGGAGACTGCCTGGGAAGACAAAGTGATCTAGCCTTGAGAGAAAGACCAGGCAGCCCACTCCCCAAAAAACAATCTACCACTGAAAACCCTATGAGTAGCAGAGAAGCAGTAATTGGGAGAAAGACCCTCCAATCCACTCCCATAAATCAATCTGCCATTGAAAACCCTATAAATATCAGAGAAGCACTGACAGTAGTGTTTCATCTGTTGTATATAGGGTCGCTATGAGTGGGATCCATGGCTCCCAACAACAACAGCAATGTAAGATCTATGAACCAGGAATCAAAGGAGTGAGGTTCCGGTACAGGGCTCCTCATCAATATATTGTTTTATGCTGGGAAATCTGCAACTATCTCTGGATTTAAGCTTGATGATTTGGAGTGCTAATGTGACATTTCCATGAATTGTTCCAAAACACCTTTTAAAGTTTAAAAACATAATTAAACAATAGTAAAGTAACAGTAACCACAATTACATATTGTTTTGTGTTCCATGCATTTAACTCTGTATTTTAAATGTATTATTTTCTTGTTTGATCTGCAGAAAAACCATATGAGAGTCAGAAAATCTCTATTTTACAGAAAATATATGAACAGCAGAGAGATTAATTAGTATGGCTTATGAATTACAGAAATGGGACTGGAGATTAGGGTTAATGACCTAATTAATGACCTATTAATGCCTAATTAATCCCCTATTAACTAACATTTTTGATATAATCTAACAAAAATCTAAAGAAGATTTGGTTCTATTTTTAAAGTAAAATAAAATTCAATGCCCTTTATGATGTAGTCATTACATTAGTGGTAATCTGCAGTCACAATTGGATAAATGGGATGGGGTTAAATGATGTTTCTACTGTCTCAATTTCAATTTATGTTTGAAAACTTTGTAAACTAATTAAAGCTCCTTAAACAAGGTGGATTGTGATTTAAATAATACTCAGTAATATTTGAATATTTCACTGGTCACTTACTCCTAATTTACTATAATATAATACACAGAGCAAGAATATTAAGCTAACTCTTTGGATTTTTACCATAGTCCATGGCAAAATTGTTACTTAGATTATTTGGCAGAAGAGACTTATCTATTTACAAAGCCACTGAAATTTCTCTTCATTAATGAGAAATTAGTGCTGGAAAACAAACCTCTTGCTTTGGACTACAGTTCAGATGGATAAATCAACTAAATGAACACTCACAATGAACTATTAACTAAGTGAAAGATAAGCTTCTATTGCATTAATCTACTGAACTCTCAGAGATTATTAGATCAGATCACATTACTTATCTACTACAGCTGTCCAAATTCTTAAAAGCATACCCTAGTTTGTAAGGAACTATTCAATGGACTTACTAACAAAAGGTTTTTGTACCACACCACTTTGAAGGCACACTTTCCAAATTTTAATAGAAAATACTCAAAAAATAATGATCACATATCATCATCAACTATAAAATTAGTTAAGCTCCAGGCAGGTTTGACAAAAGGTATTCATAGCTTATTATAAACTAATCAACAAAGAAATACATAGACAGAGTTCCACATGTTTACAGCCACCAGATTAATGACAGAGGTCACACTGGAGTACAAAAGAATTGTTCTTTCAATACATTCTGTTAGGGATAGATAGAAAGATAGGTAGAAAGATAGATGTTCTTGTTATTAGGTGCTGTCCAGTTGGTGTCCAACTCATAGAAACTCTACATAAAACCTGCGAAACACTATTATCAGGGCTTCTCTGCTATTAATAGGGTTTTCAATGGTGGATTGATTTTTGGGAGTGAGTTGCCGGGTCCTTGACCCAGACAGAGAGATAGATGCTTAAAAAAATATGAAACTATATGCTTGACCTGAGGACTGGCAAAGATTTCATAAACACAGAATGTGCTAACTAACAAAGAAAATAATTTTATGTCACTATAATGAATAGACCACTGATAAAGTAAAATGAGAAGCTATAGGAGAAGATAACTGAAATATATATATTATATATGTATATACACAAAAACATATATATATGAACACACACACATATAAACAGACAGTAACAAAAATTATAATCTGATAGAAAAAGAAGAAATTTATATCTGTACATTATAAAAGAGGATATCAAATTGATAATTAATATAAAGAAATGGTTTACATATATAACGACTAATTATCATAGCAATGCATAATGAAACAACAAAGGATACCTATACATTCTCACCCTAGGCTCAAAGCAGTAAAGCCATTCAATGGGTGAATTTCTTTTACAGTGGAATTAGAGCAAAGATGGGTACTACCACTCTGGGTAAAATTTTGGTGTGTTTTCTTCAATATTGAACATACACGTTATTTATGGGACAAATTCCAATATTGTGTATCATTCACAGGTGGACAGTTAAGATAATGAAAAGATACACATAAGAATTTTCATATAATAATATTTCAAAATATTTCAAACTAGAGACAGCCGAAATGTATATCAATAATAAGGAGATGAATAAATGGTGGTATGCTCATAGAGCAGAATATTATACTAGCAGTAAAAATGAGGTAGCTCTGTCTACAATCAAAACAAAAAATGACTCCCAAAAGCATGTTAAATAAACAATTCACAAGACCCAAGGCATTGCATAATTTCATTAACATAAATTTTAAAAATAGAAACACTTACTCCCTGGTGTTGGAAGTTGGAACAGCAGTTACTCTAGTTGTGTTGGTATGGCAGAATAAACTGAGACTAGCTGGAGCCCAAGTATTCTTTCCAGTGATGCTGTTGATTCATCTGGAGTTGGTTACATAAATGTCTTTACTTTGCAAATGTTGTTATTAGATGTGCCCTTTTCATGTTCTTTGCTAATTAAAAAAATGTTTAATTATATAATCAGACATTTTGGAAAACAAAATCACTAGTCATGATTCTGGTCTGTATTCTAATATAGAGTTGTAGTCAGTAAAACTCTAAGAAATGCAGAAATGTGATAAGCCTCATGCAATACTTTTTTATTACATACAATCATATTGTTTACTGAGCTCTGATTTGATTAAAAGTGCTTCAAAATAACCTAAGATGAAGAGATATTTGTTAGTTGCAAATTATATAAAGCATCCTTAAATGTGTGAATAATAATGTTTTTGGAAATGAAATGACATAAGACATAAAAGAATATAGAAAATATGTTCAGATCATCAATATGACATCATCTGAATTATTGAAAGTGAAACCTTTTTAATGTTATTTATTATTACCTTTTAACTTTTAAGCCTTAGTACAAGACCAATAGAAATCAGAAGTTCTGATATTTTATCACAAATATAGTGTTATATTGAATACTAGCTTGCATTTATTATTCTTAAAATGAATACCCAAGGTCATATATTAGAATTCACTTTGAAGTGGGAGTAGTCTTCATAATTCATATACTACATTTACCATGGATCTCTTCTAGTCTGGCTCTGGAAGCAAATTTCCTTTCTTAGAAAAAACTTACCCTAGGGAATACATACGTGGTAACAGCCAAATACATGGTATCAGCCAAACATGTGGCTTCTTTTTTTCACCTTAGTAGAAATTATATTCATGGTGTAGTTTGTATTTAAGACTTTGTTGTTGTTAGGTGCCCTTGAGTTGTGTACAATTCATATCTACCCTCAGAGGGTTTTCAATGGCTGATTGTTTCCGAATTGCCTCTGGAGTGGATTACCATGTCCTTCTCCCATTTTTGCAGTCCTGAGAATAGAATCTTGGACCTCAGAGACTGCAGAGCAGTGCTCTACTGACTGAGCTAAATCCCAGACCCATATTTAAGTCATACTGCTGCCCCTTATTTAAGACATAGTGCTAAGCACTTTTCTCTCTTTTATTTGGCGGGGAGGGTTTGGGGTGCTGGAGGTTGAACCCAGGGCCTCGCACTTGCATGCTTTGCTAGTGCTGTAAGACTGAGCTGAACCTCTAGCCCTTTTTTTTTTTTTTTTTTTTTTTGAGATAGGGTCTTTCTAAATGACAAACACTGCTTCTGTTCTCAAACTTGTGAACTTCTTGCCTCTGCCTCCCAAGTTTCTGGGATTAAAGGCGTGTGCCACTGCACCCAGTGGTGCTAAGCATTTTTCCAATGAGCACATTTCCTTTTACAACAGAGAAATAGATTAACTTACTTAGCATAATACAATAAACTGTATTGCCTAAGGCTCTAATCCATAAAACGTAGCAATTTGATTTAAAATAAATTATTTTCAATATATCTAAGTCTCTGTAGACCTACAGAACTCCTGAGAGTACAATTTTTTTCAGTTAGCAGAATTTCATTCTTTCCTTTATTTTTCCATTGAACATATATTCATGGAATACCTAGTCAGTGCCTGTCTAGGTTCTGGAAATACAATACTAGATTCTGAAAGTGCAAAGATACAAAGTAACTTTCCTAAACAGATTCACATTTCAGTGGGAAGACAAACTTATAAGCAATAGTGTGCATTTAGTAAGAGTAGGAAAATGTGCCCACATTGAGAAAAATAATTTGCACAGGATCTGGCTGTTAGGTGTGGTGGAGTTGGTGTCTGACTCATAGCAGCCCTATGTACAGCAGGGAAACACTTGTCAGTGCTTCTTTGCTAGCCATAGGGTTTTCAATGGTGGATTGATTTTAGGAGTGGGTTGCTGGGTCTGTCTCCCAAACCTACAGTACCTGGTGTTCCCAGGTGGTCTCCCATCCAAGTGCTAACCAGGCCCTACTCTGCCTAGCTTCTGAGATCTGATGGGATCGGATGCCACAGTGGTGCAGGCTGCAGGCACAGGATCTAGGCAAATTTATATGAAAAAGATGCTTGCAGTAATTCAAATGCTTCCACACAGTTTTCTCCAATGTACTATCTTGAATATAGTATAGTATCACAATGAAGAAATTGACAAATTGATTTTTATTCAGATTTTACCAGTTTTACCCAAATGTTTCTTTCTGTTTAAGTCTATGAACTTTTCATGTGTGTAGATCAAAGTCAAAATGCAGATGTTTCATCACAATGAGCCCTCATGACTTCTTTGGTTACCCACAGTTGCTTCCCTGCCTCCATTTCTAAAGTGATGTTGAAATACAATCCTGTGGTCTGTGCTGGACACTCTTGTTCTCCTTCCCCTTGGATCCTTCACTCAGGGGACAATGTCTGCCATGTCATGAGTAGCTCTACAGTGAAGACCTGGTACTTTCTATAAACAGCCTTGGGAGTAAGCATGGGAGAGAACCTCTCAAAGCAGTTCTTCAGATGACTGTGACTATGGCTGTAATTTCATGGTAAACTCCTGAGACTCTACATTCTCTATCTTTAGGCAGCTCCTTTGCCCTCCTTAGAGACGAAGAAGGTGGTCTCATCTGCAGCTCTTCATGTCTGTGCAGAGTGCACAGCTCTAAGATTCATGCTGCTTTTCAGTCAAAGCTAAAATTTACAGAAAAGGAGGTGGAATACTAAGAAACCATCAGATCATTTGTACTTTAAGCACTGTTTTCTTACCCAATCTGTCTACTACCGTTTATTTTCCAGAGTATTCAGGCACTCTATACATTGTGACCATGAATTTTAACTAATTCAAGGACAATAGTAAGGTAGAATGCTTTTTCTCATCTTTACTGGAAATGTATGTAACATTTTGTTTATTTGATTGGCTTAGTTTGTGTGATATTTTGTTTTATATGATGGAGTAATAACTTTAATAACAGACTGATAAAACATAAGCAATTTTACTACTATTGACTTTTAACATTTATTGGTAGGAAAACTATAAACAGTTACTATTATAAAAGGCTTCTGCCAAAGCAAACAAATTTGGATTCTCAATGAAACTATTAACATTTCAATGGACCCCAGAGGATAAAGTGTTTTTTTAAAATCTCACTCTATTATAAGATAAGCATGAAGTACGCACAGTTATCAGATACCTCTTAGCTACCCAGAACAGTTTTTTTCTTAGCAAGCTTTTACACAAGCTTTTACAATGATAACAATTGTATTAGACTAAAAGTATATACTTCTAAGCAGAATTAAATAAGTCATTTTTATGCTTAAAATGCACTTTTACTTCAGGATTTTCATTTACATTCTGACTAAATAATAATGCTGACTTAGGTTCCATATGGCAATCCTTTTAAATATGTGACTCAGATATCAAACCAATCCCTCTAGCTGCTAGGTATCTACTTCTGTGTAGGTTTTACATGGTAGAAACCTAAATGCAGAAATGGGCATTTTAAAAAATTCCAAAATATATCAATTTTCTTAAAAGTGCTCTGCTATTATTTGGTGGATATGTACACACAAGCATGTTATTTGCTTGACTCTACAGAGAATTTCATAGGAGAAAAAGAAGAAGGAGTTTACTTTGAATAGTCTCAATGTCCATCTACTTCTCCATGTGTGGGGTTTGGGGAGGTGATGTGTGCATCCTTTCTTCCACTGATGACTCTGAATTTGTGGTTTTGTTTAATCCCTTCTTTCCAGATTTTCTCATCTAGAATTCTAATATTCTGACCTTTTAAAAGTGTTAGAATAGTTTACACAGTTAAAAGAAAAACTATGTAAAAATGCATTTTACAGTGTTAATTTGATGATTAAAGGATTCATCAATCAACAAGTATTCAGAACTGGAAAGGTTCAACATGCTCCACAATGGCAACATGGGCAGAAGACTCTTATACACTGAATTTAGATTGCTTGATTGGCTAAAGTTACATGTTGCATTAACATACTATCCAATGAAGAGTCCCCAAGCTAGGGGTTAGTTGGATGTTTCTCATTGGCTTAGCTTAAGTTTCATTTTATTGTTTATATTGGACTTCAGTTTGCTTATGTAAGAACCCAATGCACTAGATCCATCCCAGTGTAATAGCCTCCCAATTAAACATTTTTAACATCACTTTTAACATTAAATTTAAACCTTTGGATTTTTTGGTCCTGCTATCTACACATGGGAGATGTCAAAATGTATACACATTTTAAGAGATCTATATATTACTTTTTGAGTTGCATTGAATTACATTAGTAATGTGTAGTATTCAATGTGTAGTATGATGTTCACTCAAAACACAACATTAATCAAATGAATATAAAGCATAGGATATATTATTAAAACACAAAAATGGAAAGTTTTCATACCAAGATGTGTACATGTGTTTTTAGCCCCTTCTGTATATTAGCTATGACTTATAGTGGACTATCTAAACAATATTATTAGATATAATACAATAGTACTTTAGAAATCATATTATGAAACAATAAATAAGACAATATAAATATACTCCTTTTCTCTCATTTTCTCTTTTTTCTCATATGAACACACATTCACTATTTCAGTGGTCCCCTATAAACAACAAAGTCAAGGAATCAATTTTAAATATTTTATACCAAGTTTTAAAAAAATCATTTCCACAGCATGTTAGGCATAGGCATGCATACGTACATTATAAATACATCCAGTCCCCCAGCAAGGTTTATCTACTAAAAATGACTATGTTTATAGAGTCCTGCATTTGATTTCCTTAGATATCACCCTATGTCACTCTGGGAGACTGACAAACTCTGACGATCTGGGTAGTCTTTTCTTTTCTTTTTTTCTTTCTTTCTTTCTTTTTTTTTTTTTTTTTTTTTTGAAGTACTGGGGGTTGAACCCAGGGCCTCGCACCTGTATGCTCTGCAAGTGCTGGACCACTGAGCTGTGCCCCAGCCCATTTTTTTTTTTTTTTTTTTTTACTTTTTGAGACAGGGTCTCGCTAAGTTACGCAGACTGCATCTGGTCTTGAACTTGCGATTCTCCTGCCTCTGCCTCCCAAGCCACTGGGATTACAGGCATGTGCCACTGCGCTGGGCTCTATCTGGGTGGACTTAAAATATGTCTGCACTTATAATTGCTTGCTCTACCTTCTGAACAGATATCCCTGAGTCATTCAGAAACGTATGTCTAATATCATACACAGCATGAATTCTAAAAGATATTTGCCATTATTTATAATTTCTGGAATGGATAGCTAATAATATCTATAATCTTGGTAATTCAAAAAATACTATAAAGTCTACACAGCAAGATTTAATGAGTATTGCCTGAAAGCTCCATAAGTAAGTACAATGTGCCCTTTCCATTGCTATGAATAACTCCCAAGAAAATGCCACTTTTCACATTTGAGTCAGCTGTAGTTCTCACTGAGTACATTACTCAAACTATATAAATGTATTATTTCTTGGTAGGCAGACAACAATAGTTTGCTTAAGGAGAATATGTGTTCAGATCATTAGCTGGGAAAGAAGGCACTTTCTAAAATTCTTTTGGTAGTTGTAATAACTAAAATCTCTATGTAAAGCCATTTGCTATTTGGGATGCCGCTTAGGTATGTCCTAATTTCTTTGTTGAGAGGAAAGAAATACAGCAAGGATATTAGAAATATTCCTGTTTTATGATGACACATCTCCCTTTCAGTAAATTCCCAATAGTGTTATAGCTGGGTCATACAGTCAATCTAATTTTAGTTCTTTAAATATCTCCATATTGATTTCCTAAGTGGTTGGACTAATTTACAACTTCAACAGCAGTGTAAGAGGGTTCCCTTTTCTCTGCAACCTCTCTAGCATTTGTTGTTATTTGTTTTATTAATCTTGGCCATTCTTACAGAGACACCTGCATTACCATATTCAATACAACGTGTTTTACAGTAGCAAGGATATGGAATCAACCAAAGTGCCCATCAATAGAAGAATGGATAAAAATACTATGGTACTATACACAATGGAATACTACTCAGCAATCAAAACAAATGAAATAATGCCATTTGTAGCAAAATGGATGGAGCTGGAGAAAATTATTTCAAGTGAACAAATGCAAGCCAAGAAAGAGAAATATCACATGTTCTCACTCATATGTGGGAGCTGAATCAAAAATTAAAAGAAGAAAAAAATCCTATGTGGAGGTCGGAACATAATAAAAAGCTAATGTCAACTTAGCAGAGAAGGGACAATTTGGGGAGCACAAAAGTAGGGAGGGATCTAGCAAAAGGAGGAAATCCTAGGAGAAGAGAGGGGGAGAGGAGTGAAGAATGGGGGAGGGGGCAACCTCAGGGTAAACAGCCCAACTTTAGTAGTTCTGGAAATAATTATAATAACACCAATAATACCAAAGAATGATAATAATACAGATGGGCTAGAAAATTCATGTAATAGTACTGACAATGTAAAAAGATAGTTCACTACAGATAAAGTTTCAATCTTAAACATAATTGGGATCCAAAGACATATAGAAAAATATTACTACGAAAAGACATGCAAATGGAAAAGAGATCTTCAGTGGGGGGAGGGGGCAGTGGGAGGAAGTGCACAAGAGGGTAAGAGGGAACTTATTTGTGCAATATACACCAAAATGCATATGTCGAAATGTCTCAATGAAATGCATGTCAGATGTTGTTGTTAGGTGCCATTAAGTCATGTCCTACTCATGGACCTTCTTAGGGTTTTCAAAGGCTTATTGTTTGTGGATTGTATAAGGAGTGGACTGCATGTACTTCTGTGTTTGCAGTGCTGGCGATAGAACCCTAGTCCTCAGAATGCATTGAGCAGCACTCTACCAACTGAGATAAGCCTCAGCCCATTCATATGTATACTTGATCATGCTATAGAAAGAACATTTCTCATAGTGATAGTAAAATTATTAAACAGCTTTCTGTTGTGTAGTCTATCAGATGTTACATAGAAATCCACTATACACATAACTTAAATGCACCAGTACATCCTATAATTCCTCCATTTTAAACAATATTTCATAGATCTTTGATTCTGATTTCTATGTGTTTAAAAGTCAGAAGCTGCTTATACTAAGTCTTCTTCATCAGAGATAAGGAATCATATTATCTAATTTCTCACCTTAGTTATTGGACAGCTATGCCTCAAACCAGAGTGGCCATATAATTGATCATCCAATTGTATACAATTTTGAGAGGAAAAGAAAGAATGTTAATAATTACATAAGGACAATAAGTGTAAGGAAGGATTGTACTGAAATTGCAACATAGTTGAAGCAATAAACCAGATCTATTTTTGACTATAAAGCAAAATGATCAATACTGGCAATGGTTTGAAAAAAATCAGAGAACATCCATCACACTATATATGATCTTTCTGTGAGTGTGTGTGCACATGCACAAGAGCTTGTGTGTTTGAGACAGTGTCTCACTATGCAACAGCCCAGCCTGGCCTGGCTTCAAACTTGCTGTCACCAAACTGGTCTCAAACTCCTGATCCTCTTGCATTGCCTCCTATGTACTGTACTATGACAGGTGTGTGCCACCATGTCTGGCTCACGTGACCTAATTTTCAGGATCTTATAAAATAATTTCAATATATCTTAGGTTTTTGACATTTTTTAAAGATTTGATATCCACTTGTAAATAGAGTCTGCAAATAAAGTATTTTAGAAATCGAGACTATTCCTTAAATCACACACAAATTGTGCTTTCCATTGATACTTTAAAATAAACAAGGAAGACACAAAGGCCTTCACATAATCACTAAATTACAAAGAACAGATGTGAAACATTTACGGGTAAATGTGCATGCTGGCAAAGAAAAAACGTGATAAAACAGCATGCAGTGAACCAACGAGACTGGCTTTTAAATGACTCATCAGAGTGTGATTACTGAAGACAGCAACAGAAATAAAACTGCTCACTTGACTAGGGCTATGCACTTTAGTTACTTTGACTGCAAATCATGCCTTTTCTTGTGTTATGTATTCCTTTTTGACAGCAAAACTACAATGTGCCTTTTCTGAATTTATAATAACAAAAAACAATTTCTGACTCACCTGTATTAGGTAGGTCATTATTGATTTTGCAACTAACTGTTCTGGATAAAAGTACTTTCATAATTATGAAATTTCTATGCAGCATCACTTCTCAAGATCAGACTCATAATTTAGGCCACACACAATGACCCTTAAAGTTGCTTATTTTATATCAGTATCCTTTTTATATTTTGGAATAGAGTAGGAATTTTATTTTTAAAAGATGCCATGATCTCCAGCATCATTTCTGTCACCAGACCATATTTTTCAACTATTGAGCCTTCTTTTCTGTTTCCAACTTTTGCATTCCAGTCACCAGAAAATTGCAGTACATCCTGACTGCATGTTTGATCTATTTTAGATTGTAGAAGCTGGTAGAAAACCCTATCTTCATTTTTTGCTTTAGTGGTTGGCACATAAATTTGATTAATAGTCATATTAACTGGCCTTCCTTGTAGTTGAATGGATATTATTCTACCACTGACAGCATTGTATTTCAGGGTAGATCTTGAGATGTCTTTTTTGATGATGAATGCAACCCCATTTCTCTTTAGTTTGCCATTCCCAGCATAGTAGACCCTATGATTATCTGACTCAAAATAGCCCATGCCAGTCCACTTTAGCTCACTGATGTGTAGAACTTAAGGTATATAAAGTAATTTTCCTAAAGAGTAAATAATATCTTTTGGCTTTAAAAAGTTTCAAGCAGGAAGAATAATACCAGTTTTGTGTCTTAGAAAAAGAATAACTTGGAACCTACTTGGCAAGATGGCAGACAGATAGCACACATCTTCTGTCCCAGAGTAGAGGAAGCCACCATTCCCCATTCTACCATTTCACCATCACTCAGACAGCAGATAGAATCCCAGAGACTCAGAGGGGACTTCGCGCACACATCCACAGGAGCCAGACCCAACATGGGGTGCAACCTTGACATCACACTGTCACCCCACCCACAGGACACAAACCACAAGTTTCGGGTGAGTCAGTTTGAGGTGGCACATGGAATCATCATCCCAAGTGGTGCACACCACACAGCCAGAAATGCTGGGCTGTTGTAAGACGCTCATGCAAGAAAATAGAGATCAGAGCCACAAGAGTGGATATTTGAGGGTGTGGGGAGTGATCACAGAGGGAACCTGGTGCCAGTGGTGTGAAACCAGAGCTGAGATGCAGCTACCTCCCTCCTGTTATGGTGGGACAGTTGTGCAGATGCAATCTCCATAGACATACGGGCACACATACACCCGGATCCTAGACACACAAGAAGTGATCATAAGTCATCCCACTGCACTGTGGAGTAGGCAGGGGTCTGTGGAGGAGACTGAGCCCCACACAGACAGAGTGCTCCTTTTCAGCAGAGACTAGTGCCACAATTAGTCCCAGAGCAGTTTTGAGCACAATCTCTGCACCCTGACTGACCTGTTGTAGATTCCCTCCGGGGCAGTTGCATATCATCCAGCCCACTGCAGGGGGGGGGGACTGAGGAGCCCACAAGGGGAGCTGGACCTCCCAAGTGGACTCCCAAGTGGACGAAATGCCCTGCAATAAAAATTCACAATAGCAGCCATATTCCCTCCATGTTGTAGGCAGAAATCTCCGATTTAGGGAATTGGGGCCTGAACTACGTGGGACAGGGAGAACTCCTGGGAGGACCCCACAGGTTCTACTGTCTCTCTAACAATATAATAGGCACAGAATATTTCATGGAACAAACTCTATGGGCACTTAGTGTCCCACTTAAACCCAGGACACTGTGGGGCTGCCCATCATATCCACTCAATAGAGGGAATCTACAAAAATGCTCAATACACTAAGGCAGACTGCTTCTGTGGTTTGCTTGAAAACACTGCCACCCTAATTTCTGCAGGGATCACTGCATCCTGCAATGTTCACTTCATCCAGTGGAACTGTGTATCCACAGTTCAGATTCCACTTGTGAGAACATACAAGTGTCTTTTATTTATTTATTTATTCATTCGTTTGTTTTTGTGGTACTGGGGTTTGAAACCAGGGTCTTGCACCTGTACGCTTCATAAGTGCTGGACTGCTGCACTGTGTCCCTAGCCCATGTTTTTTACTTTTTAAGACAGGTTCTTGCTAAGTTGCGCAGACTGCCTCTGATCACGAGCTTGCGATCCTCCTGCCTCTGCCTCCTGAGCCGCTGGGATTGTAGGTGTTTGCCACCATGCCTGGCTACAAGTGTTTTTAGGTGTGTGTGGGAGCATGTATGTATGAGTTTATTTTCTTTTCTATTTTTCCTCTTTCTTTCTTTCTTTCTTTCTTTCTTTCTTTCTTCTTTTATTCTCTTCCCTTTTTCTATTCTCCTTTTCTTTTTCTTATGCTATACATGTGTCTTTGTTTTAATTATTTTAACCTTAAGTTTTAGCCTTAATTTTAATTTTGACAGTAATTTCTATTATCCTCTGTTCTCTACCTCCTCTTTCCCCCTCTTCTGTCACCAAATCCCCCCTTTTCTCACCCCACAGAAGAGAAACAGAATCTATCACCTCCCTATCCCCTAGCCCCTTTGGAATTGGGCTGGTAGACTAGAGTGAGAGCCACACAGATGAAAAAGCTGAGGAACTACCCAGGTTACAAGCTCAACTAAGCACCAGAGGTTCAGCACCACACAATCTCAAAGGAATAACAGAGCGAGAAGTTCTGCACCCTCAGAAGAGATAAATTCTATTTCTCAGACCATATTATGGGCAAAGAAAGTAAGCCTACAAAAAACACAATGGGGCAGGATGGATCTGAAGGCCCCACAGATCAAAGCCCCCCAACAAATAACTCCAAGGAATCTCAACTCTTAGAGATCCCTGATTTGGAATTCAGAGTTAGGGTTATAAACATGCTAAGAGAAATTAAAACAAATACTAGCAGCACACTTGAAATACTTGAAAATAAGGTATCTCACTTGGAGTCTGTTTTATCCTGCCATCTAGAAATAATAAAGAAAAACCATGCAACCATCACTGAAATGCAAACTAAAATAAC
Source organism: Pedetes capensis (assembly GCA_007922755.1). Classification (NCBI taxonomy): domain Eukaryota; kingdom Metazoa; phylum Chordata; class Mammalia; order Rodentia; family Pedetidae; genus Pedetes; species Pedetes capensis. The sequence continues at coordinate 54,713 of VMDO01005842.1, read as the reverse complement.
TGAATTGAATTTGGCTAAAGAATCCTTTTTATGGAGACTGGATGAATCTGAACTGAGGATTTCTGATTCTGAAGATACCATAAATGAACTTAATACAGTCAGAAATGGAATCAATGATAAAAGCTATTAAGAAAAGATTTCCAGGGGAATTCAGATAGAATAAAAAACAAAACTTAAGAATTCAGGGCATCCCTGAAGGAGAAGAAAGATCCACCGGAGGCCATCAAAATCTAGTGTATGATATCCTCAAGGAAAACTTCCCAAAGATAATACAGGATATGGATATATACACAACTGAGACATTCAGGACTCCCTCAAAAGCTGATTTAAATAGGACATCCCTGAGACATCTTATCACTCACATGCTGTCATTAGAAACCAGGGAAGCTATCCTGCAAGCAGCAAGGCAGAAACCCCTTATTACTTATAAAGCAAAACCTATTAAAATTACTGAAGACTTCTCCATATCAACACTGAAAGCTAGAAAAAATTGGGCACAGGTGATTCACATCCAAAAAAAAAAAAAAAAACTACCTCCAACCAAGATTAATATATCCAGCAAAATTATCTTTGAAAATAGGAGTATAATAATATATTTAATGATATTGATGCATTTAAAAAATATGCAGACACCTAACCAGCCCTGGAGACAATTGTAAATCAATTACCACAACCAGGAGAGATAAGACAACCATATAAAGGAAATCAAAGCACTGGATAGCTGAAATAAGTGCAACCCAAGAAAGGACCAAAGCAAACATAATTTATAAACCAGTAACAGATAATGATTGGGTATATAACAATAAATGCTACTCAATAATCACTATTAATGTAAATGGTCTTAACTTGCCAATTAAGAGACAGAGACTGGTTAATGGATGAAAAAACACAACCCATCAATATGTGGTAGTGAAGAAACTCATTTAACTCACAAAGACTGGAATAAACTGAGAGTTAAGGGCTGGAAAAATGTATACCTAGTGGGGGGTGACAAAAAAAGCAGGTGTTGCAATTCTAATTTCAGACAGATTAAATTTCATTCCAAAACTAATTAAAAGAGACAAAGAAGGACACTACATTTTAATAAAAGAACATCAATCAGGCACAAATAATCCTCCTAAATATTTATTCCCCAAACACAGGGGCACCTAGCTTTATAAGACAAACTTTATGGAATATAAACAACTTTATTGGAAGGAAATCAATAATAATGGGAGACTTCAATACCCCACTTTTATCAAGAGATAGGACATTAAAACAAAAAATCAACAGAGAAATGTCAAATCTAATCTCCACCCTAAACCAGTTGGATCTCTCAGATATATACAGAATATTTCATCCACACTATGACGAATATACATTCTTCTCAGCGAGACATGGTACGTTTTCTAAGATAGATCAGATGCTAGTGAATAAGAACTCCCTCAACAAATGCAAAAAAGTAGAAATTATCCGCTGTTCCTTATCAGATCATAATGGGATAAAATTGGAGCACAAGACCAAGAATAATTCCAGAAACATTACAAAAGTCTCATGGAGACTGAATAATACACTGCTGAATGACCAATGGATAGTTGATGAAATCAAGTTGGAATTTAAAAAATTCCTGCAATCAAATGATGATGAAAACACATCCTACCAAAACATATGGGATACAGCAAAGGCAGTTTTAAGAGGGAAGTTTATTGCATTAAGTTCCTTCATCAATAAAGTAAAGAAGAGCCAAATAAATGACCTAATGATACATCTTAAGACACTAGACATCCAGCAACAAATCAATCCTAAAAGGAACACCCAAAAGGAAATTACAAAAATAAAGGGAGAAATATCTCAATTAGAATCTAAAGAGATAATTCAAAATATTAATAAGACTAAGAGCTGGTTCTTTGAAAAGATTAATAAAATAGACACTCCTCTGGTCAACCTCATCAAAAAGAAAAAGGAAAAATCTAACATAGTTCGGATTATGAAAGGCAAAGGGTCCATAACCACCTACTTCAATGAAATACAGAAACCTCTCAGGGAATACAATGAGAGACTGTATTCCCAAAAATATGAAAATGCAGAAGAAATGGACAAATTTATTAACATGTATGACCTACCAAAGCTAACCCCAGAACATAAGTGACCTAAACAAGCCCATTACATATACAGAAATAGAAAAGGTAATAAAAAGACTCCCAACAAAGAAGAGCCCAGGTCCTGATATTTTCACAGCAGAATATTACCAAACTTTTAAAGAAGATATAATACCTGTCTTCCTCAAATTATTCCAAAAAATAGAAAAGGAGGGAACACTCCCAAATTCATTCTACGAAGCTACCATTACCGTGATACAAACCAGGAAAAGATTCATCTAAGATAGAGAATTATAGACCCATCTCCCTTATGAATCTAGTTGCAAAAATATTTAATAAAATTCTGGCAAACAGAATCTAGCAGCATATGTAAAAGATTATTCACCATGACCAAGTGGGATTTATACCACAGATGCAAGGCTGGTTTAACATACGGAAATCAATTAATATAATCTAGCATATCAAGAAACTGGCAAACAACAACCATGTAATCATCTCAATTCATGCTGAAAAGGCCTGTGACAAAGTGCAACACCTTTTCATGATAAAAGCACTGGAGAAGATAGATATAAAAGGCAAATACCTTAATTTTATAAAAGCAATTTATGACAAGCCACAGGCAACAGTATGTTAAATAGAGAAAAACCGAATCCATTTCCTCTTAGATCTGGAACAAGACAAGGATGTCATCTCTCTCCTATTCTATTTAACATAGTAAGTGAAATCCTTGCCATCGCAGACAAGAGAAAGAAATCAAAGGGATACAGTTTGGCAGTGAAGAGGTCAAATTATCCTTATTTGCAGATGATATGATCCTATATCTGAAAGACCCCAAAACCTCAACCAGAAAACTGCTAGAACTAATTAACTCCTTCAGCAAAGTCACAGGCTGTAGAATCAACACACAAACAACAATAGCTTTTTTTACATCAACTACAAAAAGAAGAGAAGGAAATTTCCAAAAAAATACCATTCATGAGAGCCCACCAGAAAATTAACTACCTTAGACTCAATCTAACCAAAGACCCTTCAGATCTCTACAAGGAAAATTTCAAAACATTAAAAAAAGAAATAGCAGAGGACAATCAAAAATGGAAAGATCTTCCCTGTTCCTAGATAGGGAAAATTAATATAGTAAAAATGGCTATCCTGCTAAAAGCAATCTATAGATTTAATGCAATACCCATTATAATTCCACTGACTGACTTTACAGACATAGAAAAAATGATCCAAAAATTCATATGGAACCACAAAAGACCACATATAGCCAAAACACTCATAAGCTGCAAAACTAATGCAGGTGGAATCACAATCCCTGATTTCAAGCTATACTATAGAGCAGTGGTAGCAAGAACAGCTTTGTACTGGTACAAAAATAGGCTCAAAGACATCTAGAACAGAAGATCCAGAAATACCTCAACACACCTATTGTTGTTGTTGTTGTTGTTAGGTGCCATCGAGTTGGTATCCAACTCATAGTGACCCTCTGTACAACAGGGGAAACACTATTGTCAGTGCTTCTCTGCTGTTCATAGGGTTTTCAATGGCAGATTGATTTTTGGGAGGGGGTTGCCAGGTCCTTCTCCCAAGCCTACAGCTTCTGGTGTTCCCAGGCGGTCTCTCATCCAGGTACTAACCAGGCCCGACCCTGCTTAGCTTCTGAGATCTGATGGGATCAGATGCCACAGGGCTATGGCCAGAACTCAATTTGAGAGTGAACTGATTCAATATAACAACTAAAATATTTAGTTACAGATGATTTATATGTGTTGAAATTTTAGCAGGCATATGGAGAAAACTCCTATAGTTTTAGAAGCCACTCAGTTTAATTTTCCTGCAAACATGCTTACACTCAAAATGGATAAAAGATCTCAACATCAAACCAGAAATTTTAAAACTTATAGAAGTTAAGATAGGCAACACACTCCATCATATACGCATAGAAAATTATTTACTTAATAGGACTCCAATTGCTCAAGAAATTGCAACAAGAATAGATAAATGGGATTACATGAAATTAAAAAGCTTCTGCACAGCAAAAGAAACAATTAACAGAGTCAAGGAAACCCCCATGGAATGCAAAAAAATCTTCACATCCTATATATCAGACAAAGGTATAATTATTACAATTTATAAAGAACTCAAGAAAAAAACTCCCCCTAAAACAAATAACCCAATACACAAATGGGCAAAGAAACTGAGTAGACAGTTCTCAAATGCAGAGGTCCATAAAGCCATGAAACACATGAGAAAATGCTCAACATCCCTAGCCATTAGGGAAGTACAAATTAAAACAACTCTGAGATTTCACCTTACACCAGTAAGAATGGCCAAGATCAATAAAACAAAGAACAACAAATGCTGGCGAGATTGCAGGGAAAAGGGAACACTCTTACATTGTTGGTGGAGCTGTAAATTGGTTCAACCACTGTGAAAATCAATATAGAGGTATCTTAAAAAACTGAAAATAGATTTACCGTATGACCCAGCTATAACACTATTGGGAATTTACCCAAAGGGAGATGGGTCATCATACCACAGAGACACTCGCATCTCCATGTTCAATGCAGTACTTTTCACATTAGCAAGGATATGGAATCAACCAAAGGGCCCTTCAATAGAAGAATGGATAAAAATCTATGGTACATACACACAATGGAATACAACTCAGCAATCAAAAAAAATGAAATTAAGCCATTCATAGCAAAATGGATAGAATTGGAGAAAATTATTTTAAGTGAATGAACACAAGCTCAGAAAGAGAAACACCACATGCTCTCACTCATATGTGGGAGCTGAATCAAAATTATCAGAAGGAAAAAATCCTATATAAAGGAAGGATCATAATAAAAGAAAAAAAAGCTAAGGATGGTGTTGTTACAGATGGTCTAGAAAATGCATGTAATAGTTCTGACAAGGTAAAAAGAAAGTTCACTGCAGGAAAAGTTTCTATTTTAAACAGAACTGGAACCCAAGGCTATATAGAAAAATATTACCATAAAAAGATGAGTAAATGATAGAGAAGTCTTTGATAGAGGGGTAGGATGGGGGGAAGCGTACAAGAGGGTAAGGGGGAACCTATATGAAAAATGTACAACAAAATGCATATATGGAAATGTCACAATGAAAAGCATGTCAGAATGAACCACATTTAAAAAAAAAGAAAAACTTGAACAATCTTCAGAGAGTTGTTGAAATTAAATGAAATCATAATAATATAACTAAAATCATAATATAATCATTTTATTCACATTCCCACTTGATAACACCAATATATTGTGAGTGCAGATATTATTTCCAATAATTGTAAACAGAGATGATTTGACTTAGCTAAGATTACAGAGCTCAGAATTGACCATTCTCTGAAATTAAATATTTCTCATTTGAACATAATTTTTCTCCCCATTCCCCCATTTCCATCCATATAGCTTCTGCATAGGTAAAATAATGGAAATAATGTCCTTCACCATGTTATAGAAAACACCAAATTGGTAATATATATATAAACTGCTTTATAGTCATTCATGAACAAATTAGAGGTGTCCCAATGATGATTACAACACAAAAACTTCAGAAATATTTAGATGCATAAAAGTGTATGTGTAGTAGTTATGATGTTGTTGTTGTTAGGTGCCATCGAGTCGGTATCTGACTCATAGTGACCCCCTGTACAACAGGGGAAACACTATTGTCAGTGCTTCTCTGCTGTTCATAGGGTTTTCAATGGCAGATTGAATTTTGGGAGGGGGTGTGCTAGGTCCTTCTCCCAAGCCTACAGCTTCTGGTGTTCCCAGGTGGTCTCCCATCCAGGTACTAACCAGGCCCGACCCTGCTTAGCTTCAGAGATCTGACGGGATCGGATGCCACAGGGCTACTGCTGCAGGCGCAGTAGCTATAGGAGTGATATTTAAATAGTAGTAATAATAGTAGGAGTAATAATAGTATTACAGAGAATAGTACCATGTATGTTCCAAGTGAGGGGAGGATTTTTATGTGGTTCAACTGCATTTCAAATCCCTCCTGGGCATTTAAGAAAAAAGATCAGGTATCATTATGCTTGTTCTTATATATCTTTCCTCCCAGCATCTTCATCTACTCCTCCTATTTCACCAGAACTGTGATTACTATAGAGGGAGAAAATTTCAAGTAAATTGGGATGTGTTGCATAAACAATGATTAATGGAGTTTTTACACTTTTCAGAGTGAGACTATGGTGTATTTTTTTACCTAAGCATCTTTTTAGAACAAACTTTAAAATAATGCAGTTTCTCCATGTGAAACTGCTCTGTTGACAGTTTTGGCTGCACATGCCTATAACCCCAGCTTTGGGGAAGATGATGAGGGAGGACTGTACATTTGAGACCAGTGTGGGCTACAGAGGGAGACCGTAACTCATAAAAAAAGAAAGAAAACAACAATAACAACAACAAAGAAAAACCCTTTTATTACTTCATTTCTAAAGGATAACTGTGGAGAAAAATCTGTTACATGAATGTAAACTAACCTAATGTCATGATAAACATTTGAATAGTTTTTTGAGTCTAGTACTAAACTAGAAATTCAAAAAACTTCAAAAATATTAAAAGATGACTGATTTTAGGAATTCTATGTCTAATGTGTTTGTATGTTCTCTCTCTCTCAAAGCTGATATTCCTACCTCCTTTAAAAGAGAATTTGTAAATGTAAATGAAACAACTGGCTTCAATTAGGAAAAAAAATACTACTAGAGCACACATAAGTTTAATGTCCTATTCTGCTCCACCTGCAATATATAAATAGACATATCACTAATATCTGTGATATCTAGTGAAAAGCTTTTTTAAATCAAATCCAAGTCTTCAGGCTTGACCTCCATTACTGTTTGTGACCAGCACTGGTAAAACTCCCCTACTAAATTCAGACCAGTGTCAAGATCATAGTGACCATTTATTGATAGGTCTAAAGTTCTCTTATCCATGCTACCTAGATAGTAGAATTTTGAAACTTTAAGTTCAATTAAATTTAGCAAGCAAGCAATTTTTGGAACATTCCATGAATTGTGAGAAACAAAGAGATGAGAATTCTATGAGACAGGTGTCTTAAGAAAATATCACAAAATATATAATGTTTCAATATAAAATCCAAGAGTCAGACTCAAGATGGTAGACTAGTGGCACTCATTGACTGCTAATATCTCTTTGGGATAGAGTCAGAACAGCTGGAGAGCAGCCACCATTCCAGATGAATGACCAGTAGAAGGCACTGAAGATTTAGCATCAAACAGGTTGAATTTTATTTTAAAAAAGAAAAGAGAATTTGGAGACTGGAATGAGGGAGACAGGGAACATTCCAGTTTGCAGTACATGCAGAGGCCACATGGCAAAGAGCAGGAGCTGAGGCAAAAGGAAGAACAAGAGTCACAAAATACACATTGTATTTTCAGTTGTGAAAAGAAGAACTTTTTTTTTTTGAGAATGCAACAATAACACAAGAGACTTCAGAGGGTAGAACAGGGAGAGAGAAACAAGGAGAGGTAGTCCAGCCAGGAGCATGGGTTGCTATGAAAGAAAGACTCAGGAAACACAAATAACACAGATCTCACTGCTTAGCAGGATGGCAGTCTAACCAGACAGGAGATTTGGAGGTTGTCTAGCACAGACACTTGGAAAGTTCTCTCTTCTTTACAGCATTTGGTTTTGGTACAGTGGCAGGAGCCATTTTGAGTGTGTCCTCCTGGAGTCTTCAGCTTTGGGAGACAAAGGTCCATGCTTCTCCTGTCTTTGGGAGCTCCCAGCAAAAATCATGTCTGATCTAGTGAGTGATGGCCTGGAGACCTGGTCTAGCTACAGGGTAAAGAGATGCTAAGAGCTCCATAGGGAAGGAGATTGATCAGAGACAAAAGATGGAGAAGAGTTGACTTTCTGTTTGGGAAGCTAGGTAGGAGGGCTCTGGGGGTAGCGGAATGAGATATTGGAAGTAATTATATGTAGTCACTAAACTGGAAAATCTTTCTGCTGTTCCTTCCCTTTGATGCAAATTGTTTCACCCTCATAGCACCTTAGCACTCCATAACCAGACATCTGAAAATACCAGAGACTTAGAGGAGCCAGGAAAAGCTTGCATTCTATCTCACCCCATCCTTAAAACAGGGTAGCACAGCCTAATTACAGCAAGATCTGCCTACAGTCCATGTTATCCGGTTGTTAGACAAAGCAAAAGAAAGGAAGCAAAAAAGCACACAGATGGTGCTCTCACCAGATGGCACCACAGCTAAAGAAGCCACAGAAAGAAGAGCTAGTGGACATAGGTTAAGATGTTTCATTGTTGCCCACATAAATGAGCTCATAAGAGAACTGGAAATCTATATCATTTCTCCCCTTTACTATTAATTTTGGTGTTATATTTTTGTTTGTTATACTATAGAGACTTCTTCGATTAGATTCAATTGGGTTAAATACTTACACACATTTTTTTCTATTTTATATGTTTTTTCTATTTTGTTTTTATCATTCCTTTTCATTAATTACTTCTACTTTTAACATATAAGTTCCTCATCTTATTTTGTTGTGTTTTGTTTTATTTACCAAGATAATCTCTGATTGTAGGGCACAGGCTTATGTTGGGCTCCTGGTTCTCCTCTCTCAGCCTACTGAGTGTTGAGATTGCAAGCATGAGTCACCAGATTTTAATAAATAATTTTTAATCCTCTCTTCTTCCTCCCTCTCCCACACCCCATTTTTTAATTCTTTCTCTCTTCAATTAGGTCAGTTTTGTCTCTCATTTCTTTTCCTTTCTGAACTTTGTTATATCCATTTTTTCTTTTTACTTTTTATATTTTTTTATTTGTGTGTGTGTGTGTGATATTTGGGTATTAAACCCAGAACCTTGCACATTCTCTGCAAGTGCTCTACCATTGGGGTTGCACATCCAGTATTTTTTTAAAAGACAATATCTCACTAAGTTATTCATACGGCCACTGACCATAAAGTTGAAATCCTCCTGTCTCAGCCACCTGAGTCACTGTGATTAGAAGTCTGTGCAACCATGCCTGCTGTTTTACCTTTAGTTGGGTCTTCTTTCTTATCCCCTTTTCCACTTATCATCTCTCCTTTATTTCTACTTTTTCATTATTTTTAATATTATTCTCCAGAATTTATTTTTTATATTCCTGTCAAGTAGTACCTCCTTATTTCACCCAGTACTAACTTTGCTTTGCTTTTCCTCTGATGTTAGTGGAGTTATAGTGGCAATTGTTTTTAATTGGTTAATATTGTATTTCCATATTTTAAAAAATATATTTTGGTTGGTACTACAATTTGTTTTCTTCTTTCTAAGCAGTGCTGGGGATTGGACTGGGTGCCTAGGGCACATTGGGTGACTGCTTAGCTCCTGAGCTACACCCCTAACCCAATTTTGAGAAATTGGATATCAACCTTACCACACCTTATTCACAAGTAAGTTTTGGCAATATTTCAACAGAAAGAATATGAGAGATTAAATCTCCCAGTAAACTACTCAGCCCCAGAAATGCAAATCTCAATGTAGAAACATAAGAAATATGAAAAAGAAACATAATTTTTCAAAAAGCTAATAATTCTACAGCAACTAATTCCAATATGAGTACAGTGGATGAAATTCTGGACAAAATACAAAAAAAAAAGACTTTAATTATGATCAATGAATGGAAAGAAGTTATGGATAAACACATGAGTAAAATCAAACAGGATAAAAATAAAAGGCTGTGAAAGTGGAATTTAATAAACAAATATAGATTCTGAAATAAAATTCAAGTTGAGACCTTATAAATGAAAACCTCATTATATCAAATTAAAATCTCATTTGAAATCCTTACCAATAACTGGATCAAGTATAAGACATAATATCAATTCTCAAAACAAAGGAGATGAACTACCACATTCAGGAAAAAAAGGAAGATAGAACAGAACATGTAAAACCTAAGGGATACTACTAAAAGACCAAATTTATCAATTATGTCTATGATACAAAGAGGAGAGGAGCAAGCTAAAGCCACAGAAAATATTCAATGAAATAAAAGCAGAAAATTCTCAAATCTTGGAAAGAGATTAATA